>CAJHNH020001528.1:102500-137500 GCA_905116865.2 Candidula unifasciata | reverse complement strand
GGGTCGACACAACATGAGGGAACTGTATTAGAGGGTGGCGACAATATGAGGGAACTGTATTAGAGGGTGGCGACAACATGAGGGAACTGTATTAGAGGGTGGCGACAATATGAGGGAACTGTATTAGAGGGTGGCGACAATAGGAAAGTTGAGAGCCACCAGTCTAGGCTATGTGTCCTTGGCTATCATTTATGTCCACGGTGTCTATCTTATAAAATGTCAATCATTTCTGACACAGACGATCTTCCCTGTTTTGATGCTAGCTAAAGTTTCTAACACTTTGTTTTTCCCCTGCCTCTATTCTCCTCTAGCTTTCCTTATAACAGGACGTATTCCATCTGTCTTCCTTCGTCGACGTGTGGGTTCTGGGCGCTATTGGGGTGTTGGCGGTGGGGGGGGGGGGGGGGGGGGGGGGGCTGCTGGGCGAGAGTAGACCCACTATCTCTCTAACAAGCATCTCGTAAGAGTCGACTAATTTAGGGGGTTTGTTTCAAAGTCGGAGTGCATCCGCCGTAGAAACAACGTGTTCTGGTAGTCTAGTTTCCGCTTCATAGCAAACGGGTCACCCCATCTTTGCTCCGCTCCTGTGCCAACGAAAAACACACAGAATGTTTATCACAGTCCCTTGTGGAAAGATTGACAGACCTCTGTCTCAGCATATCTAGCATACACTCACATTAAAGCATACGGTAGCCATCCGAAGTGCTAACACGAAGAGTCCAACATTAGAAATGCAGTTCATTATTGATGGTAGCAGAACTTGTCGACAACAGATCAGCAGTTGCCCACGCGATCAATTTTAATCACATACGGGCACCGCCAACATTGCACGACAGGCATCGCGCCATTTTCTGAATCTACAATTCACACCACCACGTTGGTCACAGTCGAAAAAACATTCCAAATACAAACCGCAGCTCACAGTGTCACGTTATGCATTTAACTCAGAAGCTGGGCTATATCCAGTCTACAAATGGAGCAAAAATGCATCGGCCACCGTCCGGAAGAAGAAAAAAATGTGCCTCTGCTTCGAACAGTGCCGCTGTCTTGCGTCCATTTTAACCGGAAGTACAACGAACAAACAGTTTGAATACAAATAAGTCAAACGGACGTGGACGCAAAGCTCTGGTTCTTGAAGAAGACTAAAGTCTAGAAGTCGACGACATTCCAGAATTTTCCGCCGGAGTTTATGACCGGTGAACGCACAGATGAAGAAATAGTCTTCCATCTCATAACGTGACCAAGGGTTGTGGACTCGGTTTTATTAAATAGGTTGTCAGTTTAGGGGGGTGCCGGAACATAATGCACCCCCGTCCCGCCTCCACCTTACCGCCCCTACGCCCACAGTTTTGAGGGTGGACGGGCTCATCTCATCGGAAAAGTTCAAGGCAGTAGTTCCAACAGTCACGTATAGACGTCGTCTTTTAAGTATTGGGTTATATATTTCATTCTAGTTCAGATTTACTTGTATATCTATTTCATATTCAGCTAAAGATAATAATATAATAACTTTATTTCTCACCTTTTATGTATCCAATTTTTCCTCCCAATACAGGACGCATTTTTTGTGTGTTTTTATTTTGAAGCCCTACCCTGCCTTTAGTCAGGGGCCCTAATATAACCTTATGGTTAAAGGGGGTTTGTGGGACTTGTGCATGAGAGGGATTTTCATCCGAATTATGACACTTTGTGTCATCTGGTGTTAATTGCTCTTTGTGGGGTTAGACGCCACTTCCTTAAGCTGAACTTAAACTCACTGTATCTTTCATATATTTAGAAAATTATAGACTCCACCCACCCCCTTTTTTTTCGTCGAGGCTCCTGAATCCGATTACTTGATGAGTTGCTTCTTTCAAGACAACTTCATCACTATCTCTCTAACGTCTACCCATTGTTGCCGTCGTTGTAGTTTATTTGAAACATCACGTCTGCAGCTTTCATACAGTTGGCATATATTCAGTATTTCCAGACGATAATATTAAACCGTGTTGGGAATAACTGTCAGTTTAGACCAGAGATTATTTTCTAACTGTTCATATTACAAAAACCTGGGTAGTATTTTAGAGTCCATGCGCAACAGGATGCCTTTCTCCGCCTGCCTAGTTTACATAAAGGGAAAAGTAACACCAATACGTTTGGAACAAAGTATGCTGCAAAAATTGTCGTATCGGAAGAGCGGCGCTGTGCGCTCCGCCTATTTGATTTCCCTCCAAGACAAGCTTCAGCATTGTATCTCATCACTCCACAAATTGCTCATGATTTCTATCCAACGTCAAAATCTATCAGCTAAAGAACCCTTTCTCGAGATCACGATCCCCATCTCCCGGGATTCCTTCTGATTTGACTTAGTTCCAACTGGCTCTTGCAACAGCTGCCCTGAAAAACCCGCAGACTAGTGCCAGGTAATATAATAAAAGAAATTGCTCTGTTTCCTAAGTCGGTGATTCTCAAACAGTTTCTGCGAAATAAGTGGGCAAACGTTGCGTTAAGTTTGAAAGAACGAACGGTTTTTCTAGCAGTACTACTTTGTAGGGTTGTGTGGGGCCGGCGAACATGTATCATCACCCCAATGTTGCCTGGCACGTGCAGTCGCCACAAAATTTGCAGATTAGGATTTGTATTTGTAAGTCCATCGTGTCCAAATTGTCTGCCGGTGTCCCTCTGCCATTTTGCCAACAAAGTCTAACATGTGTCCGATAAACCATTCGTAAGCTTGCCGCTTGGTCGTCTAGGTACGCCGACTGTTCTAATAGGCTACCGCAGCGACTAGAAATAAACTTCGAACCTCACAGTATCTGTTGCACAGTCACCAATTTCGTCTTGTCCCTGTCCGAGAATATCCGGTAATACGTGCAGTAGGGGCAGATCAAGCCTGAACTTCATGAACTCAGGTGGGCCCACCCTCTGAGATTGTCTGGGAGCTGGTGGGTCGAAACAACTGTGGACGAGGGATCACATTCTACTGATGATTGGTAGACTTCTGCAGTACATGCTCCCCTGTGGAATTTCTTTTTATTGTTGCCCCTGTAAACACAACAACATGTCTGCTGTATTTGGACAGCTGCTTCAAACAAAGAAATAAGGGCATTTTATTTTCAGAGTTAAAATCTGGCACGCAGGCCCGTCTATCATTCCACTCTTCTGAGCTCACTCCTTTCATTATAAACGTATCAGCTTTCATCAATATATCTTCTTTAATATATAAACTTAAACAAGAACAACAATAAAATATTAACAGCAAATGCTAAAATGTTCTCGAAATATTCTTAACAAATATTTTCATAGCCTTCAAAAGACGCTGCCGAAGCAACTTATAATTTTTTTTTTGGGGGGGGGAGGGGGGGGGGGAGGGGGCTATTGTGGTTTTTCTAGGCAAATTTACGTCTAATAGTTTGCTATTGCTTTTGGTACGGTCGGCTCTCAATTCCACTGTTGAAACCAACGCTAAACGGTCTGCTGTGCAATCGGCAAAATATCCAGGTATCATTAAATAATTCTAATTGTTAGCATAAATTTGGAGTTTCTGTGCCAAGAAGAGTGCTTTCGGAAGGGAAATCTCTTAGTTTAAGCACATAATTTTTTTTAAAGCAAGCGTTTTACAAACATATACAAAACTATACATATTTTCGTGTAGGACATTGAATTAACTAACGCAATCTTTATGAATCACACTGACATCTGATCATTTATTCAAATTAGCTATCACATTTGCATATTTATGCATGCATTTTGTTTAATTACTTAGGGCAAACAGGACTAAGTTGAACAATTTAGCTAACTTTTCTGACGAACGAAACCTGAACAAGTCCTGACGCCTATGTTTTATGAAGCTAGACAATTCTTGGTCTTCCAGACACCTGTGGCATATCGTTGGACGTATAAAAAAAATAATACAGGACTGTTATAGGATATCAAACAGATAGGGCATATAACATATAATAATGTAGACCGAATTGTCTATACAAATTGGAGTCCAGTACAGTGGCGAGGAGGGGGGGGGGTCCAGTTCGCCTGCGTAGGCATTAGCAGGCAGCGATTGTTACGAAGAGGGAGGGTATCATGTGATATTTTACCTTCTGAGATGATGCGTGCGCAGCCAACATCATAGTACTAGGTAACTAGTAGCTTTTACGCGTTAGACTTTCTTATTGATTTGCATAGGCATACAGCGAGAGTTCTGGTCGAGGTATAAACAAAGTGGAGCATTTGTATAAATAGTAAACAGTAATATCAAGTAGTAAAATAATGCATTTGTTTTTGGAATTGGAGCGTATAAGAGGTCCTTTACTAATTGTATGTATCTAAATACAACCAGTATAAAAATGGAGGTGGAGGCATAACGGCAGCGTTCCGAATGCTTCAGAGCAGCACAGTGGTCCGACATTTTGTAATTATAAGGGACTCACAAAGCATGCTTCGAAAAATTAAAACTGATTTCCTACAGGCAGAGTGGCTTAGATCACTTGATAAGACTAAAAGTAGGATCAAATGGACCCCCCCCCCCCCCCCCCCCCCCCCCCCAGGATATTCGAGTGTGCGAGGTAACGTGCAGACTGATGGTTTAGCCGCTACTGCCCCGCTGGGCTGTGAGCTACTTTATGATAAAGCTCTCTGGGATCAAATGGATAGTTCACTAGAATATAGAGAAATCAATACATGGAAAGACTAATACAAAGGAAAAGTGGGTGGTTAGGAGGGGAAGGGTGTTTAGAGCGTCTGGAAGATGTTCAACACCGAGGGGAACATACAGATAACGTTCAATCAGGTTGCAACTAACACTACTAGCATGTCTTCTCTTCGTTGACTGCTGAAGAAGGGGACGGAGCGCTTTTGAGAATGTCCTGAGCGGAGTGGTGTCCATTCTTGTTTCATTTATCCACTCATTCATCCATCCATTCTTCCATTCGTTTAATCATTCATTCTTTCATTTATTTTTCTGAATAATTTTTACCATGCCCTTTCTAGTCGAGCACATAGGTATTGATATCATCCAGTTTTTTATCAGTGCGTGTCCTGTCTAGAGCCAGCGTCTTTATTTTCTTCCCTCTCACTTCTTGATTTATTAGTACATTCACTAATCTTTATTCAATTCCACCATGTTTATGAACGCCAGGCAATACCTGACATTTTTTTAAAATCCATGCTAGACCCTAAAAAAAACGTGGCCACTGAAAACCAATTTTAGGAACCCTTGCACATTTGCCAATCCAGGCGGTAATATTCTGGTGGCATTCTTCCAGGATTACCTCCCCTCAAGGATCAATCACTTCATGGTCACAACAAGGGGAGGGAGGAAATGAAACCGAACTCTCGTGTAGCTTTGACATTATATCACTTCTTTTTCATTTGAGCTGAATCAGCGAGCAATACACAAGAGTCTAGTGAGGCGAGTAGTTTCAACAATTATATTTTGTCGATAACTGGAATCTACGAGTGGGCTTCAAATGAAAACATCAAAAGTGTGACAGATATTACACTAATCATGCTATTGTGTTGTAGCCGTCCAATAGTTAAAACCTCGCTCCAATATGGGACACAATTTGTTGTTATTGTAAAGCCCCATATTGGCTGTTGCCGGCGGCTCTAATATACCCTAACAGTTGAATGCGGTCCCTGGTACTTGTACCCGGGGGATTCTCATCCGAATGATGGCAGCTTGTGACACCAGATGTTTATCGCTGGTTCTGTGGTCCTGGTGTGATTGAACGTCAGTCAGCCAGCCTACCGCTACTGTTCTTAAAGATGTCACGAGTATTACGCACATAACACCACGGTGCCGTTTAACGCGAGGACGTCAACATGACAGTTTAAAGATGGCCACCACACTTTTGACATGTACCAAAGAGGAGCAGCATTCTGATTTCCCTTTTTGTGATCAGGGAAGGGGCGAAACCCATAGGTATTCAATGACAGATAAAATTCCAGTATGAAGGTGCATGTCTGTCAGTCCATCAAGTGTGGGAGAGTAGTAGGAAGTTTTTAACCATCGTTACAGACTGTAACTACCGGGTCAGGCAAACAGAAGTCACTGGAGACCAAATTATAGTTTTAGAGCATAATATTAGTAATAATAATGTGTAAAATTCTATATAAATAATAATAATGTGGTAACAGAAAATATACAATAATCAGCAATGGAGACTGTTTTACAGAAATCAAAAGAATGAAGGTCAAAGCAATGCAAAGATTAAACAGCATTAAAAGCCTAGGGTTAAGCACCAGCAAGAAGACGAAATGGAAATTTTAAGAACACACATCTTTCCCGTGGCAACATGCGGATGTGAGTCGTGGACTATATCTAAGTCCAGGAAAAAAACATAGGGGCTTTTGAGCCGAAATGCTATAGATGGATTCTCACAATATCATAGACAAAGAAGAGAGGAAATACTGATATTTTAAAAGATGTTAACATTAAGGAAGATTAAGTAATAAACATCATCTTGTCATGGAAGTCAGGAAAACAAATTCAAAATATTCCCCTCTTTAATCCCAGAGAGCTGCATGTTGCAATTGGTAATTCTTGATTCAGTAAAATTGATAAAATTGGTAATGGCAACATTTGGGGTCAAATATCTACCCAAAGTATATTCAAGATCTTCTCCGGTGCTACGGAGTTCTTGCACTGTGCAGAGATTCTTCGGACTCAGGATTGTCTTAGAAGTAGAACGGAGTACTTATAAGTTACCACGCTCGCGCCATGATGTTGATCCATTGTTTAAATTTAAACCTAACCTTGGCCCGGCTCTCTAGCGAAGTTGGTTAAACCTGACTGTCGCGGCGGCCGGGTGACGAACTCCTTGTGGTCCGGGTTCACTCCCGGGGGTAGGCAGAAAAGCCACATTTCTCCCAGATTAACGGTACCTATAATGGAATCAATGCCGAAGGGTTGCGATATCCATAATACCGAGCCAAAGGGTTTACAACTCATGGTTTCTGGATACGTTAAAAAAAAAAAAAAACCTAACCTTGATATAGCAGTTTTGGTGCTCTGATTATAACCTCCTTGAAGTTTCAACTCAGGTGGCTTGAATTCAGAATGGAGGATAGTGGACTCCCTGAGGACATCCCCTATGGGGAATTACAAATGGATAGAAGATGTCCAGAACAGTATCTATTTAGCTACAGTAATGCCTGCATGCTGGACATAGGCAGATTTATGGGAACAAAATATCGTGGACTATGTTCAGTGGGGAAAAAGGGGAGGAGGGGGGGGGGGAGAAAGATAGATAGATAGATAGATAGATAGATAGATAGATAGATAGATAGATAGATAGATAGATAGATAGATAGATAGATAGATAGATAGATAGATAGATAGATAGATAGATAGATAGATAGATAGATAGATAGATAGATAGATAGATAGATAGATAGATAGATAGATAGATAGATAGATAGATAATAGATAGATAGATAGATAGATAGATAGATAGATAGATAGATAGATAGATAGATAGATAGATAGATAGATAGATAGATAGATAGATAGATAGATAGATAGATAGATAGATAGATAGATAGATAGATAGATAGATAGATAGATAGATAGATAGATAGATCGATAGATAGATAGATAGATAGATAGATAGATTAGCATAGATAGATAGCTAGATAGATCGATAGATAGATAGATAGATAGATAGATAGATAGATAGATAGATAGATAGATAGATAGATAGATAGATAGATAGATAGATATACAAAGAGAGAGAGAGAGAAAGAGAGAGAGAGAGAGAGAGAGAGAGAGAGAGAGAGAGAGAGAGAGAGACGGGGGGGGGGGGGAATAAATCAAGAACAAACAAATATTGCGTCAATGTTGACAGTTGAGCATCTAAGACGAAGCAAACTAAATAAATGTGATGACATCAACGGTTATGATTCTCCATGCTTTAACTGTGGGAGTAAGAAATTGATTAACTATCCTGACTTCCCATGCTCTGATTGTAGAAGTAAATAATAGCATGACATAAACGGTCCTCGTTTCCCCAACTCTATTTGTGGAAGTAAATAAATGTGATGACATTCCGGTCCTAATTTCCGAAACTCTAATTGTAGAAGTAAATAAATGTGATGATATTAGCCGTCCTGATTTCCCAAACTCTAATCGTGGAAGTAAATAAATGTGATGATAATAGCCGTCCTGACTTCCCAAACTCTAATCGTGGAAGTAAATAAATGTGATGACATTAACCGTCTTGATTTCCCAAACTCTAATCGTGGAAGTAAATAAATGTGATTACATTGAGGTCCTGATTTCCCAAACTCTAATCGTGGAAGTAAATAAATGTGCTGACATTAACGGTCCTTATTTCCCAACTCTAATCATAGGAAGTAAATAAATGTGATGACATTAACGGTCCTTTTTTCCCAAACTCTAATCATAGGAAGTAAATAAATGTGATGACATTAACGGTCCTTATTTCCCAAACTCTAATCATAAGAAGTAAAAAAAATGTGATGACATTAACGTACTGGCGAACATGACAGAGGGACGGACGGACAGAGGGATGGACGGACGGACAGACTGACAGAGCGAAGCTCCCTGTCGGCGTGTTGTGTGTGCGTAAGGATATCAAAGCTATTCATGCACACTTAAATGGCCCTCCCTACCGACCCTGTACCTGCAGGACAATGCCTGGTTTCACGCTGTGCAACTGTTCCGCAATGATGCCATTCAACCAGCTTTGACAACAGCTTTGTGGAGAAAGGGGGAAGAGGGGGGGGGGCAATGGTGAAGCATTATTGAATGCTTACATACTTTTTCAATTTCATTTCCTCCCAATCCTCCTCTTCCTTTTCTTCTTCTTCTTCTTCTTCTTCTTCTTCTTCTTCTTCTTCTTCTTCTTCTTCTTCTTCTTCTTCTCCTTCTTCTTCATTCTTCTTCTTCTTCTGCTTCTTCTTCTTCTTCTTCTTCTTCTGCTTCTTCTGCTGCTTCTTCTTCTTCTTCTTCTTCTTCTTCTGCTTTTTCTTATACGCTTTCTTCTTTTTCTTCTTCTTCTTCTTCTTCTTCTTCTTCTTCTTCTTCTTCTTCTTCTTCTTCTTCTTCTTCTTCTTCTTCTTCTTCTTCTTCTTCTTTCTTCTTCTTCTTCTTCTCTTCTTCTTTCTTCTTCTCTTACTTCTTCTTCTTCTTCTCTTCTTCTTCTTCTTCTTCTTCTTCTTCTTCTTTCTCTTCTTCTTCTTCTTTTCTTCTTCTTCTTCTTCTTCTTCTTCTTCTTCTTCTTCTTCTTCTTCTTCTTTTTCTTCTTTTTCTTCTTCTCCTCCTCCTCCTCTTCCCCCTCCCCCTCCTCCTCCTTGTAATGAAATCAAGGATTATAATTTCTCCATGTTATTTCTTTCACTAATTCTTTTAATTCCCTTTCTCTAATCTCTTTTTGATTGGTTTCTTTCCCAAGAAACACACACATCCCTATGTATTTCCATATCCACACAGCCTATATTGGACTTAATTATTGCTTATGCATTGTCCAGATTACTGCAGCTTATATCAATATCTCTATATCAGACATTTGAAATTCTCGGTGTTATTATTTTGTTTATCTCATTAGATAATGATATTTGTTCACTTGATGAAAAACATTTTTGTCTATTTCAATTCTCATTTCTGTTTTTTCTTTTCTTTTTCTGAGATCCTTCGTTGCCTAATGTCTAGACCTGACAACATATAATGATAGGATAATGTGATAGAATAATGTTATTATTTTGTGTGTGTTTCGTGTTTCGGTAAGTTATCACAAACGACGTCACTGTACATTGGGCATTCCCCTGCGTGCTTAGTCCTCCGATGCAGGAGCTACTTCAAGGCACTTCTACTTATTGTTTCCGTGAGAAGTTGCTTATAGTGGCATAGACGTGCTTAACCAAGATTTACTCCAGGTCATGCAATTGTGCTAGCGTCCGCGAATCATCACTATCTCGCAACCTAGTCCGTACAGCGTTGATGATATCAGCTCTGTCCATGTCTCCGTTTGCCGGGATACTGACCACATCACCCAGCTGGTCCGCCCTTTCATTGCCTTTAACACCTGTATGGCCATGTGTGTAGATCCAAATCCTAACTGAGAATTCCGAATGGTTTTTACCCATTCGGAGCGTAAACCACCGGTTGCCATTTCCCGAAGCATGTTCGTGGAGTCGGAAACGTTTACCGCATGTGTGGCCGCTCGTTCTGCTATCCATGCGAGTGCTCTAAAAGCAGCGGTTATTAGCTCCATCGTCATGAAGTAGTTTCACGGTTATCGCCACTATCCTATTTCACACCCCTCCCCTCCCCCCATCCTTTGTTAAAATACTCTCCTTACTATCGGGAGCCTCAGTAGTGTAGTGGCTAGACGCTCTTCTGTATGATAAATGTCTTATTTTTGACTCCGCATCAAGGAATTTAACTGTTTCAAAGCTGACAATGACTCCCAGGCTAATCACGCTTAAGTTGTGTATCACGTGATGTCCTGGGAAGCAAAGACGGGCCGGCTTGATGTTAATCAAATCACCCATACTGTGCCGATTGCCTGTAAAGTCGTGCATAGTATGCCCGACTACTCACTAGTGTTAAAAAAAAGGGTTGCTTACCTTTTACGAGGCGGTGACAAGTGAGAACCGTCAAAGTGTGATAGGAATTACAATAACAATGCCATTATCCAGTAACCTGTCAATACTAAGGATGTCAAGAGTGTTAAGCATGTGGCACGACGGTGCAGACGAAAATGATGACAATATTACTACAGATTAAAGACAGATGCCCCACTTTTGACTTGCCCCAAAAATGGGCGGCGTTGCATGTTATCCGTTTCTTTAAATCAAGAAAGAAAAAGGGGGGGGGGGAGGCGAAACCTATAAAAATTCGTTAGTGAATGAAATTCCAGCATAGGGATGCATGTGTGTCAGTCCAGCAATGGTAGTCGCCGTGGCGGAGCGGCTAGACGCTCGCCTGGATATCGGATGGTCGTGGGTTCGCTCCCTGGCGGAGCCGGACATTTTTCAAAAATGACATTGGCACCAGGTCGACCCAGCCTTGAGTGGGTACAGTCCTGGAAAGTAAAGGCGGCCGGCATGATGCTGGCCACATCACCCATCTTGTGCCGATGGGTCTATAAAATATAGGTCTAGCCCTATGTGCCTTATACGCCTAAAGGCATGGATAAAGATCTTTATTTTTTTTTCTCACAGTCTAGAAATGAGTGATTTTCATGCGCAAGGCTTTTGACGGCTGCAGTTGACTCTAGCGTCACTGCTCAATCTTCCTGGCCCAGCTGCCAAAGTCTATCATAGATATCACATCGTTCTGAAACTTCCTACTCTACTCATTCATTTGTTGGATAGAATCACATCCTTTTGAAACTTCCTACTCTACTCATTCATTTGTTGGATAGAATCATGTCGTTCTGAAACTTCCTACTCTACTCATTCATTTGTTGGATAGAATCATGTCGTTTTGAAACTTCCTACTCTACTCATTCATTTGTTGGATAGAATCACATCCTTTTGAAACTTCCTTCTCTCCTCATTCATTTGTTGGATAGAATCATGTCCATGTATACCCAATATGCCTGAACTTGTGGAAAATGGTCCTTTACTTGTACATAAACCACGATGTCCGAGGTCGCCAGATTATGTGGAGATGTAGGCGGATGGAGAGGAGGGGGGAAAACACACAGAGTAGGAAACGAAGGACGGACAGACAGACATCACATAGTCAAATATGTAAGAGTGGCAGATAAAGAGCAATACCATAACTGTCTGTCTATCCACCAGTTAGTCTTCAGATGAAATTTTTTTATGTGTCTATACACCCCTCAGTCTGTCTGTGAATCCGTCCATTCGACTGTGCGACTGTCTGCCTCTACGCCTGTCCATCGTTGCCTTTGTCTGTCCTTACGTTTGTCTTTTGTCTCTTGCTTGTTTGTCTGCCTTTCTGTCCATTTTTCTCTGTTCCTCTGACCGTCTTCTCGCCCGCCCGACTGGCTTCTAAAACTGCAGAATTGCTGACGGATACCTTAAGGACAAGTACATTACAACAGTCACCCCCCTTCTCCTTGTCACACTATAGATTACCAGAAGACTGTTTGCTCCGGACCTCCAAGACTATGGGGAGGGGAAAAAAAGGGGCGGGGGGGGGGGGGAGGGCGAGGTTACACAGACATGTTTGGTGAACAAGTACTTTACATTTGTTAACTCGTCCAGTGGAAGGAACGTGAACGACGTCTCAGGGCAGGGAATTTGCTGAGGGTGATTTCAAAGCTTTTCAGTGTGTGTGTGTGTGTGTGTGCGTGCGTGCGCGCATACACGTGTGTGTGTGTGCATGCGTGCGCGCGCGCCTGCGTGTGTGCGTGCATGCGTGTGTGTGTGTGTAAAAGAGAGAGAACGAGATAAAGAAATAGAGTGGGGGGGGGGGGGGCGCAGAAAAAAAGAGTTCGTGTGTGTGTGTGTGTGCTCGCGGGCGCGTCTGTCTTGTTCTGTGTATGTGAAATTTAAAATAGCTTGAAAAAACATATAGTCGACACACAGTCACATATTTAGTTGACAGACATATAGTAGGCAGACATATAGAAGGAAGACACATCGTAGACAGATATGCATACATTTAGTAGGCAGAGATATAGAATACATACATACTCATAAAAAAGTAAGTGAAAGACCCTTTTCCACGCCTTTAAGCGTATAAGGCATATAGGGCTGAGCCTATATCTTATAGACCAATCTAAACAAGATGGGTGATGTAGTCAGCATCACATCTTCTTCTTCTTCTTAACTTCCTCTTTTACCGCTGTGGGTGTCGAGGGAGATATAAGGTTCTGTTTCTAGCTCTTCTGGCTGCCTCGACCATAGGCACATCGTGCTGTTGTAGAGTTTCTCTGATGTTATCCTTCCATCTTGTTCTTGGTCTACCCCGTGCTCTACTTCCTTCTTCTCTTTCCATGTATGCTTTGTATGGTATGGTGTCACAAGGCATTCTCTCTAAGTGGGCAAACCATTTCACTTGCCATCTTTGTATGTAATCCAGAATTGGTTCATTGCCGACTTGTTCTCTTATGATCTCATTCCTGATCTTATCTCTTATGGTCACTCCTACAGCCCTTCTCAGACATCTCATTTCCGTGGTTACTAATTTTCTTTTATAGTTTGTTGTGAGTGACCATGTCTGGCACTGGTAGCACAGAGTTGGAATAAATATGCTTTGAATAAGATGTCTCTTTGTGCTGATTGGGATTGTCTTATGCTGTAAGAGGGGGGCTAGCTGTCCCAATACTTGGTTTGCTTTACTGCATCTAATGTTAATTTCTTTATCCAATTTCCCATCTTCGGTAAATGTAGTTCCCAGATATTTAAACTCAGATGCCTGTTTAATGCCTTTGTATTCTATTGCTATGTTAAGATCTGTCTTCTTTTTCCTATTGACATTACTTCTGTCTTTTCAGTGTTGATTCTCATATTATTTGTTTTACATTCTTCATTCATGGATGTTAGATGTTGTTGCAATTTCTTGGCTGTATCTGCTATTAAGGCCTGGTCATCTGCAAAGAGTAATTCGTTGATCTTACTAAGATCTTCATTCATAGGCTTGGCATTCTTGCATATACTGTCGATGTAGGTGATAAACAGCAGTGGTGATAAGACACACCCCTGTCTTACTCCAGATGTCACTGTGAAAGGATGAGATGTTCCCTGATTTATTCTAACTACACTTCTACAATCCCTGTATAAACTTTTGCACACTTCGATGAGCTGTTCGCTAACTCCATATCTTGCCATTACTTTCCATAATAATTGTCTGTCGACTCAGTCAAATGCCTTCTCCTGGTCTATGAATGCCACAAATAAGTTCTTATTGTATTCAATGTTCTTTTCTATTAACTGTTTAAGTGTGAAGATTGCATCTGTGCAGCTTTTATTTCTCCCAAATCCCATCTGTTCTTCTGCCAGCTGTGGTTCTATCACTGGTCTCAGTCTTGTTTCTATTGTATTATCTTGGCATACATTTTGCCAATATGGCTTAAAAGAGAGATGCCTCGATATTGACCGCATTCTCGTTTGCTTCCTTTGTTCTTCCACAATGGTATAACTATTGCATGTTGCCAATCAATAGGGGCCGTTTGTTGTACCCATGCTGCATTGATTAAAGTTGTGAATCTCTATGGTCAAAGAATGTGTTCGTAATAAAAAGATTGCGCTGGCTGCATAGATTCAATATTCTTTGACCATTTCCATTTCTAGCACTGTTCTTAGCTGCATGTGGACCTAAAAACTGTTCGTATTCTCTTCTGTTATTCCCTACCCTCCCGTGGAAGTCACCCATTACATTGTTGCAATCTTGTATTTCGCTTTTCTGTCTCGTAGTCCCTTAACATTGCCATGATCAGATACTGTTTGATCAGTCCGTTTATATCTCATTTTGATTTATGTAGCGATAATAAATCCATTGCCGGCTTGCTAGGCCTGTCGCAACTTCACCAGAGCCCCGTTGGCCAGGACGTTTCGGGGTGACCCAGGGTGGCCTTCATGGCTATCGTAGCGGTCCCGTAGTACGAGGCCACACCATACTTCGCCCACACCTAGCAATCCCCAACTTTGTCCTGTTACCACCTCTCACGACGAGGACGTGGGGTTGGCCTTTGAGAGGTAGCATCACATCGACCGCCTTTAATTCCCGGGACTACACCCGGTACCCACTCAAGTTTAGGTCAAACTTGGATCCAAGGTCATTTTTGAAAATAAAAATGTCGGCACCATCATGGAGAGAACCCACGACCTTCTGATCCCCAACGAGCGTCTGGCCGCTACGCCACAGCGACTCCCGTATATACTAATAGTAGACACATATTTAAGACAGACATGTAGATAGTAGACAAATAGATAAGAGACAGACATATAGTTGACACACAGATAGTGGATAAACAAAAAGTAGAGAGACAGAAATTATGCAGAGATATAGTAGACAGACATGTAGTTAACTGACAGATAGACATATAGTAGATAGACATATAGTAGATAGACATATAGTAGATAGACATATAGTAAAGTAAAGTAAAGTAAAGTTCCCTTTTCACGCCTTTCGGCGCATCGGGCATATGGGCAGAGCGTCCCATATTTTTACAGACCATCAGCACTTTGTGGGTAATGTGGTCAGCATTACGCCGAGACATATAGTAGATAGATATATAGTAGAATGACATAAATAAGACTGACATATCATACATACAGACATATAGTAGACAGAAATAAAGTCGATAGACAAACTTATAGTAGACAGGGTAAGCAGACAAATAGTACGGACAAATTGTAAGGACTCACCGAGCATACTCAGACAAATTGTAAGGACTCACCGAGCATGCTCAGACAAATTGTAAGGACTCACCGAGCATGCTCGGACAAATTGTAAGGACTCACCGAGCATGCGCAGACAAATTGTAAGGACTCACCGAGCATGCGCAGACAAATTGTAAGGACTCACCGAGCATGCGCAGACAAATTGTAAGGACTCACCGAGCATGCGCAGACAAATTGTAAGGACTCACCGAGCATGCTCAGACAAATTGAAACTGTTTTCCTACTTGTAGTTTGGCTTGCATCACTTGATAAGACTGATCAGAAGCATATCACGGATTTCTGACCACGATATCCGGGTGTGTGATGCAATGAGCAGGCTGGCAGATTAGTTGCTGAATCACTCCTATGGGTGGTGAACTGGTTCATGAGAAGCGGACGTCGTGAAGGATCCCTGTGTCCAAATTGGTAGTGCCACAGAATAGACTGTGAACCCATATATTGAAAGACTAATTAAAAGGAAAGGTGGGTGGCGGATTAGAGAGGTACTGAAAAATACTCAACAGTGAGGAAGAAACTTAGGCAAACTTTAAATCAGGTTGCAACTAGTACTATGAGCATATCGACTCCTCGTTGGCTACCGAAGAAGGAGAAGAGCACGTGTGCGAATGAACCGAGTGCAATAATGTTAATTCTTGATAGAAAAACAGTTGGTCATACATACAGCTAGAAAAACATACGAACTGACATAAAGACGGCTAGCATATTGACATGGAAAGACAAGTAGACATAAATGTATACACACAGCGAAGTGTTCTTTAAACAGATGTAATCAAATTTAGCCAAGGATAGAGAGATATATATTTGGAACGTATGATAAAACGATAAAGGCTTTTGCAGAAAGACAAAGAAAGAAAGAGACAAAGAGACAGAGAGAGGGAGAAATAGAGAGAGAGACGATAAGCAGGAGTAAGAAACGAGCCAGAGATAGAAGAGTGAGAAAACGATAAGAGGCAGCTAGAGAGGGAGAGAGGTTGAGATAGAGATGACAGAGACTGCTAAAGAGAGTGACAGAGAGAGCGCGACATTGAGAGAGAAGACATAGAGCAAGAGAAAGAGCAGGCCAAATGTGAGAGAGAGCATCGAACATAGAGAGAGACTGAGAGAGAAAAAGAGAGACGGAGATTATCACGATAACGGTCTGCAAATTTAACTTGAATGTGGAGATATAAATAGCACTGAAACTGAGAATTAAGA
Source organism: Candidula unifasciata (assembly GCA_905116865.2). Classification (NCBI taxonomy): domain Eukaryota; kingdom Metazoa; phylum Mollusca; class Gastropoda; order Stylommatophora; family Geomitridae; genus Candidula; species Candidula unifasciata. The sequence continues at coordinate 120,985 of CAJHNH020001528.1, read as the reverse complement.
CATTTTTTTTTAATTGCGTATCCTTTACATGACGTTGCAAAACCGACCCCAGCAGCCCCTGGCTGTTGTGTGGTTTCTCTAGGCAAATTTACGTCCAGTAGTTTGCCATTGCTTCTAGACGGTCGGCTTCTTGATACCACTGTCGAAACCAACGCAAGGCGCATGGCCTGCAGCTGGGATCGATCCCGGCATTACGAAGCTTTATATATCGACTTAACTACAAGCCGACTATAGCGAAGAGTGGACATAAATGAATTTGCTTTGTATGAGAGGTCTCTTTGTGCTGACGTGGATTGCCTTATGCTGTAAGATGAGGGCTAGCTTGTCTCAACACTTGGTTTGCTTCAATGCATCTGATGCTGCTTCTTCGTCGCATTTCCCATCTTTGGTGAATGTTGTTCCCAGATATTTAAACTTAGATGCTACTAAACCATTGTGATCTTTATCGTACGTGATTTTCTTTCTGTGTTCAGATCTCATGAAATGTGCTTGTTTTTCTTCTTGGTCATCTGTATTATATTACTTGCACATTTGTTTAAAATACGTTTGAAATATAGACGAATAAGAAAATATATGTTAAAACTACAGAAAAGGCAGCCGCCACAATAACAGCAATGGTAACAGCAGCATTGGAAAAAGAAGAAGACAAAAAAAAAAGAAGAACATGAAGAAAGAAAAATAAGAAAAAGACATATAAGGAGAGTGAGAAAAAGAAAGAGAATGCGTGGTGGTGGTGGTGATAATGGTGATGATGATGATGATGTGATGATACAAGAAAATTACAAGAAGAAAAAAGCAGGAAGAAGAAGGTAGCATGCATGCATCTTATCTTATATAAACTGTCAAACTAAAAAGTTGAAACATCCGAAATTTAATACTCTTTCTTGCCCTCCAATTCAGAAATTGTAAGTTGTCGAATTTCAGATTTAATTTCTTTAAATTTTTTTTTAAATCTTCTAAGAATGTTGCTATTTATCCTGGATTTAAATGCCCGGCTTCGCTCCAAAAAAAAAAAAAAAAGAAAGAAAGTTTTATCTTTCCATCCTCTAACCCCTCTTCTTCTTTATCGCTGCCATATATGTGGTAGAAACTCCACGGAGAAAAGACGACAACACGAGCCTTCCTTCTTGAATTTTCCCTCGGATGCTCTCGTTTCCTTAACCTGTCAATGTTCCATTTCTTCAGTGCATGTTTTTGGTGATTCTCTGTTTATCTCTTCTCAGAATTTTCTGAAGCAAATAATTTTTTTTATACAGGGTGTTTGAACTGGCCCCGAGATGAAGTGGTAGGAGCCTCTAGACCAGATCTTTACCATAGTTAGAGCTGCCATCAACCTATCGCACTGACTCGGGTCGTGACTCCAGGTTACAATTAGTCATTTTGTAAAGTAAGAAAGTAAAGATCCATTTTTACGCCTTGAGCGCATCGGGCATATGGGAAGAGCACCCATATTTTTCAGACCAATCGACACTAATGTGGTCATCATTACGCCGGCCGTCTTTGTGTCCCCAGGACAGCCATCCTGGTACCCATTTTAAGCTGGGTCGACCATCGACGCCCCATACCATGATAAAAATCCACGTAGCCAGCCGTGGGTTTCGATCGCGGTAGGTTGGAATTACGAGTCGGACCCACAACGCCTAAGCCACAGACGCCGCAGTTTGGCATGTTGGCAGTCCGCTACATCTGATCCATGAAGCAACCACTCCTCTTACGCCCCTATCTCACAGTTTATGTTAGACATGGCCAACAAGACACCTTTTTTGGGGGATGCCTAGTTGACCATGTTCTTAGTGCACTTGTATTCATGTCAAGGCGCATATGCCGTCTGGAGGTGACAGGTTCAATTCCCGGCACGGTAACTATAGCTTTCGATTTTTATGTTGTCTAGAGTGTTCTTCTATCGTTCTACTTCTTTCTATGAGTGCCAATCAATACACTTTCTGTTACTTGATTAATTCATAATATTTAACGGCCTCAAAGGTTCCCCATCTGTTTAACTTATAGGAATGTTTATAGGGAGATAACAGCAAAATGTAAATTTTAGGAAAGAAAAGGTGTAATTACAAGATGTAATTACAGTTTTAAAAGCCTGGTCTAGACTGTATGCAATCACCAACCATATCTTCTGAATCTGTCCAGTTACAGTTGCAACTACTGTAGCAACTCTCACTTTAGGGTGCTTGGTGTACCATATCTTCTGAATCTGTCCAGTTACAGTTGCAACTACTGTAGCAACTCTCACTTTTAGGGTGCTTGGTGTACCATATCTTCTGAATCTGTCCAGAGTTACAGTTGCAACTACTGTAGCAACTCTCACTTTAGGGTGCTTGGTGTACCATATCTTCTGAATCTGTCCAGTTACAGTTGCAATTACTGTAGCAACTCTCACTTTAGGGTGCTTGGTGTACCATATCTTCTGAATCTGTCCAGAGTTACAGTTGCAACTACTGTAGCAACTCTCACTTTAGGGTGCTTGGTGTACCATATCTTCTGAATCTGTCCAGTTACAGTTGCAACTACTGTAGCAACTCTCACTTTAGGGTGCTTGGTGTACCATATCTTCTGAATCTGTCCAGTTACAGTTGCAACTACTGTAGCAACTCTCACTTTAGGGTGCTTGGTGTACCATATCTTCTTAGCGCCTTTTCAGGCCTCAATGTCACACATTACGTCACAAAAAGTTACACCCCCCCCCCCTAAATTTTAAGGCGCCGCAGACGCATATCTGTTAAATACTTCTTTCTGTAAACTTAATTCTACCACCCATGTTTGGGATGCAATTTTTCGTTACTTTGAACCCCACCCTGGCTCTCGCCAGGGATCGCAATATAGCCCGGTCATAAATATGGCTAAACGCGGTTTCTGGGACCTCTCCATATGTGATCTTCATCCACATGGTGGCACTTTGTGTCATCAGGTGTTCATCGCTTGTGTGATGTCCTGGTAGGGTAAACTGTATCCTACTAATAATTATTATTTGATAATAACAGTTTGAAATTTCGACAATTATTCTCGATGACCCTGTATCTTATCAATCGAGCTGCGTGGGGAGGATAAACATAGTCATCCAGATGTGGGATGCAATTTTTCGTTATTTGAAGCCACACCCTGGCTTTTACCGGGGGCCCTGAACATAGTCAGGCCATAAATATGACCTAACGGCGAAAAGGGGTTTCTGGCATCTCTCCACGGATGATCCTCATCCGCATGGTGGCACTGGGTGTTTATCGCTTGTCTGATGTCTTGGTGGGATACAACAAGAGAGAGAGAGAGAGAGACAGAGAGAGAGAGAGAGAGAGAGAGAGAGAGAGAGAGAGAGAGAGAGAGAGGAGGAATACTGGGCGGACCAGATCCTTAAGGGTGGCACTGGCTAATATATTACAGGATTACCGAGAAGTCTAATGCGCCATACCAATTCTTTCGTTACTTCAACCCATTATTCCATTACGCTGACCAATTCTTTCGTTACTTCAACCCATTATTCCATTACTTTGACCAATTCTTTAATTATTTTGACCATTCTTCCATTACCCTGACCCACTCTTCCATTACTCTACTCATTCTTTGATTACTCTGACCCAGTCTATTATTATATTGACCCAATCTAGTATTATATTGACATAGCCTTCTATTACACTAGCCTATATATCAATTACTCTAATCTGTTCTTCCATTACTCTGACCTATAGTGTTACTACAAGCCATCTGTCTTATTCTCGTACTTTTTAATCTTAATACTCCGAGACGGTTGCAGTAAAGTACGCACATAAATGGACCGTGTGGTATACTGAGGATACATCGGTCTGGAACTCACACACTTGAGGTACAAACGCTGACAGTTAAAGATGCATTGTAAGAAAGGCATATAGTTGCGTTACTTTGCACATATGAGTAAAAGCTGCTCCCATAACATACTGACCTACGACCGTTGTCAAGTAAAGTTGTGTCTTTCAAATGTTGTAAATCAGATCATTTGGGTAGGGGTGGTCAGTTCAATTTCTTGTCTCATTTTGTTACAGATCTTTTACGCCCTTTCTTCCATACTTTTTGTAAAGAAGAAGAAGAAGAAAAAGAAGAAGAAGAAGAAGAAGAAGAAGAAGAAGAAGAAGAAGAAGAAGAAGAAGAAGAAGAAGAAGAAGAAGAAGAAGAAGAAGAAGAAGAAGAAGAAGAAGAAGAAGAAGAAGAAGAGGAAGAAGAAGAAGAAAAAGAAGAAGAAAAAGAAGAAGAAGAAGAAGAAGAAGAAGAAGAAGAAGAAGAAGAAGAAGAAGAAGAAGAAGAAGAAGAATAAGAAGAATAAGAAAAAGAAGAAGAAGAAAAAGAAGAAGTGTAAGAAGAAGAAGGAGAGGAAGAAGAAGAAGAAGAAGAAGAAGAAGAAGAAGAAGAAGAAGAAGAAGAAGAAGAAGAAGAAGAAGAAGAAGAAGAAGAAGAAGAAGAAGAAGAAGAAGAAGAAGAAGAAGAAGAAGAAGAAGAAGAAGAAGAAGAAGAAGAAGAACAAGAAGAAGAAGAAGAAGAAGAAGAAGAACGAGGAGAGGAAGGAAAAGAAAAATAGGATAAGAAGAAGAAGAAGAAGAAGAAGAAGAAGAAGAAGAAGAAGAAGAAGAAGAAGAAGAAGAAAAGAAAGAAGAAGAAGAAGAAGAAGAAGAAGAAGAAGAAGAAGAAGAAGAAGAAGAAGAAGAAGAAGAAGAAGAAGAAGAAGAAGAAGAAGAAGAAGAAGAAGAAGAAGAAGAAGAAGAAGAAGAAGAAGAAGAAGAAGAAGAAGAAGAAGAAGAAGAAGAAGAAGAAGAAGAAGAAGAAGAAGAAGAAGAAGAAGAAGAAGAAGAAGGAAAAGAAGGAAAAGAACAAAAAGAAAAAGAAAAACGAGAACAAGAAGAAGAAGAACAACAACAACAACACCAAGAACAAGGAGGAGGAGATTGAGGAAAATGAGGGAGAGATCAAGGAGAAAAAGAAACAAGAGAAAATGATTCAATTTTACCAATAAATTTAACAGACATTTAAAAAAAATATAACATGCTAAACAAAATAAAACAGACAATCCAACAAGTAAGTTATATTTGTTAAGCTGTTGAAAGTTGTCAGCTTAAATTGCTACGCCAGTTTCTAGTACAGGTTTTTCGAGGTGTTCAAATTTTTTTCAGCCATAAATTTTTTTTTCTCTCTTAAACGTAACTTTTTTTCCCTTTAAGAGTGCTGAAGTCACTCTTGGCGACATTGTATTTTTCTAGATTTTCAAACTCGGCGTTAATGAGTGTCTGCAGACTGGTTTCTAATGCTCCAATGAGTTGTCGACAACTGGGAAGATCCCAGATAGTTTATAATGAAGCCTAAAATAACAGTTCCGTCTACTTTTTTCTGTGGGTTAAATATGCAGACAGGATACTCTGAAAAATTGTCTCGGTTCCCTCCTCCCTCCCTCTCTCTCTCTCTCTCTCTCTCTCCCCCCCCCTTCTTTTTACAATACTAAAGTTCATTTGTCTACACGAATATGTACATTTTACCAAATGTTAAAGCCTCTTTCAGTCTAAGCTTGTTGTCAACGCGAGACCGCCATGTTATTTGGTGCGGACTCTCCGGGGGTTTTTCCGATCTTAGCTCACATATTTTTATGTGTCAGTGTATAGTTGCCATCCGCATCATAAAACAGAAACCACTAAATGACAAATTTTTATATTTATCTTCCTCTGGCACGTACTTAGAAAAATTGCGCAATAATGCACTTGCAAAGTATAATGATTGTTGAAGATATAGTTCACCAACAAAACATAAAGGAACAGGGTCATAAATACTAGTATTAAAAAAAAATGAAACAAGATTGTGCCTAAATTATATCTTTTTTTTTTTTTTTTTGTTACTTGTTGTCCATATCAGTCAGCGTCGGTGGCATAGGCGTCACGACGCCCTTCGCAATGCCAGAGTGCGGGGTTCGATCCCAGCTGCAGTCGATATGACAGCAGACCGTCTTGTTGCCTTGGTTTCGACAGTTGTACCGATAGCTGGCAGTTCAAAAAGCAATGGCAAACTATTCAACGTAAGTTTGCCCAGAAAAACCACAACAACCAAAAATGAACCAGTTGGTTCTGCAACGTCATGTAAAGGATAGACAGCTAACCTAATCCATATCAACATCCAAGCACATCGGCCCAACTCACTTGTGCTCCGTTTTCCGATGCAACAGTTGTCTTAGTGTATCCATACTCAGCGCACCCAGCCGGAAAGTCGAGCATTTAGTATGTCTACCTTTGCTACACCTCTTCCTTCTCTGACCAATGCAAAGTTGGCCAGTCTCTCGGCTCTTTCATTTCCTTTCGCTCCTGGGAGTCCTGGTTTGCACAGCCAAGATAGTTTCTTGAGGCGAGGCTTCAGGATGCTCTTCAAACATTCCAGTCAGATTTTGCCAGTTTGGATATGCTCAAGCATGCTCATTGGGTCTGTCACTTATAATGCGTGAGCTACTTTGAGTTTGGCCACTAAGTGCTTCTGTGACAGCTGCTATCCCCCTTATCATTCTAGATGTAGTTGAACCAAATGCCTGACTATCTTCTTTTACTGTCTTTCCATTCACCTGCTCGGTGTATGTCCCCTCAGACCACACCCCAATAATCAATAATAAAGTCACCTGGTCGAATGTCTCGTGGATGAGGGCTATTATTTCAGCAACAGCGGCTGTTTTGATCTATTATACCCAGTGTGAACACTACCTTCTTCTTCCTCTTCGTTCACCGGCTGTGAATTCCGGCGGAAAATCCTGGTTAATAGTCCGCTTGAACTTTTGGCTTTTACCTGGACCTGAGTTTTGCGTGTACAACCGTTTTACTGGCTTTTGCCGTTACCTGCCTCACGGGCACATGTACTCCGACTTCGAGGGAGACACTACCTCAATGTGCTCCTGCAATTTTTTCTGTTTTTTCTATACATTCAGCGCCAAGACTGACATTTTTTTAATGGTTAAATTTGGGTGATGGTGAAGACCACACCCTCTTCAGGAGTCTAGCGTTGCTCGTCCGAAGACAACCGTCTAGAGTGTGTTTTATGTCAGCAGCAATACCCGCGTAGGCACTCGCTTGGGCCGTCTTGTGTCTAGTGATCATGTCTGGCATGGCTACGCTGCACCGTGAGGGATGACGTTGTGTTACTACGTGGTGAAGTGCTCAAACCTTTTGCCTCGCACTCTAAAGGTCGTGGCTCGTTTCACGGTAACGCCGTTCGGTTCACGAGGGCAAGTTTTACATAGATCTCTGGGGATCTTCACCGGAGCTTCAGAGGTCATGCCCTGTGAGACGCTCTCACCAGGCTGCTAGCTGTTCCGCGAAAAGAGACTGTGTCATATGGTATAAAACCCGGTGAAATGAAATCGATTCTCTCACCTTTACATTTAACTTTAATCTCCTGAGCACCCGAAAATCAGTTTCTCTGCTTTATTTTACACTTTAATCAGTCTTTCTGAGGTATGCTGATTATGAGGAAGCCAAGCCCATGGTCAATCACTGAGAGCATTTAAGTCTAATAAAGCGTAACCAACAGTCCTGTTTAATCTTAGCTGCTATTACCACCTTGAGCGCCGATACGTTCAATGTTGAATTAACAATCGACTTCATAGCGCCCAGGACACTCCTATAAGCGCTCCGTCCTCAACTTCAGCAGCAAACGAAGAGTTCCAATTCCACTGGCACTAGTAACTGTCTGACTGTATATCCGTCTCGACTTTCCCCTGCGTGTTGAGCGTCGGCGAGATCCCCTGGTAACTCCTAGCAGCGCCATTCTCCTCAGACCGTAATGATCTACTTGTACTTCCGCACTATTCACTCGCTCCCAAAGGGCGCCCACAACATCTAGCTTGTCATACCTCATTTCACCACCGTGGTGCAGAACCGGCCAGTCTATCTGCCTGCTCATTTCCCAACACACCGGCATGACCTGAGAAAATATTCAAAGGAGACTAACTACCCGGGACCTCGGAAGTGATGCTTGCCTCTTTGTAAGGAGCATACCTTTATCCACCTTGCTATGCTCTGTGAGTCAGTGATAATCACGGCATGTGTGTACAGCTGATTCTCAAGCCAGTGACTACCTCCACCTCCATTCTCAAACTAGACGTTGTGATCCTGAGCACCGATAGACCTTTGCTAGCTTTTATTATGACATAATCGACTGACATCGCAGCAGAGACATCTATCACGGTGGATATCAAGGTATTATATCTCTAGTGACCTTTCAATATTATCTCCAAACAAAGTGACAACGAGCGTGTGCAATGCCGATGCTGGAGATAATTCTGATGAGGATGATGATGTTGATGGCATGAACAAACAAACAAAAATCCGTTTATCTAAAATGTCAACTCTTCTTTATCTCGAGTAACCTCCTGCATCTGAAATGTCACCGCACATTTCTTTATCTTTCCACAAGAGACATTTTGTTCCTTTTCTCGTTTGCTCTAACCTTATCTTTCCACCTCACATCAGACTTGGTCCTTTAGCTTGTCCTTGGTCTGAATGGCGCCAGGAAATGTCAAGCGAAAAGTCACGTGCATAGAAAAGTCATTATCAATGTCAGTGACGCCGTAAAATGGAAGTTCAGGAACATTAGGGCACCCCACCCACCCCACCCACGTAGTTTTTAGAAGGACTAAGCATTCGTCTTTCCTACCTACCTTACCCCGCAAAAATGTTTGCAAAAGGGGTTAAGTGACGCCGCTAATGATGTAAAACGTTTTCTTTCTAAGTAGCTATTTATTTACACATTTCCCATTGTTTCATCTATATTATTATATATTTGTCGTTTATCTCCAGCTAACAATAATAAAAATATTACTACTAATAACAATGTATTATTATTAATATTATTATTGGTATTATTGTTGTTATTATTATTCTTCTTCTTATTATTGTTATTATTACTATTATTAATATTGCTGTAACCCACTTACGCAGCCGACCCTATTCTATCCCGAGGGGTAGTGGTTTGCCAGAGTAATCGCCATACTTTCTCTATCAGACATTTTATTTAATATTATTATTATTTTTATGCGCACTCAAACAAGGCTTCACTCCCCGAGGCACGCGACTAATAAGCTGTAGAACATAACAACGGAGCTAGAACCCCCTTCCCCCCCCCCCCCCATGATTTCTTTAGGGCGTCGCCCCTGGCGTACATATAACCAAATGTCAAGTGACAAGTGTTCTTAAAAAAGCTTCAAGGTTGTATGATTTCATTCTCTGTCTCTCTGACGGCTGACTATCATTTAGTCTGTTTGTCAATATGTTTATCACTGTGTTTTGTCTCTCTTCTGTCAGTCACTGATTGTTTGTTTATCTGTCATTTTGAGTGTCTTTCTGACACTATTTATGTCTGTCACAAAGCCTGTCTGTTAGTTTATCAGCCAGTCGGATTTCTGCCTGGTTGACAGTCTGTCTGCCATTCTGTATATCTGTCCCTTTGTTTTCCATGGCGTGTATGCGTGGCATCCTGATTGCTGTGGTGCGCCTCTTGGCTGGTTGCCTCCGACTTCAGCACCTTGTTTTACTAGGGTAGACTGTGATCATACTCGAGGAGAGAAGGCTCATCCATTCGTCTTTCGCCTTTACCTCGTTTGTTGTCCCATCCAGTTTCCCGCTGGGGGTTGAGACCCCAACCTTCAACTGGATTGCTGTGAAGAACAGGGTCCACCACGTGAAGGTGAGGTAGGCTTGAGCAAGAGAGGCTAATAGACATTAAGAGTCTTGTATTGCGCATCATTGCTCCATTAGGACCCCAACACTACAGCAGGCTACAAATGCACTTGAGGCATGGGCCAATAGATGGTGTGTCAGCATCAACACAGACAAATGTAGCACCACACTATTCACCCTCTCCCCAAAGCAAAAAGCCGGCACCATCAAAATAAACGAAATACCCCTGAGAGATGATAAAGAGCCCACATACCTACGAGTCACATTTGATGACAGGTTGACATGGAGAAAACATATCAACAAGGCAGCAACCAAAGCCAGGAGGAAGACAGCAATACTAAGAAAACTAAGTGGAACCACATGGGGAGCAGATGGGAAAATACTCAATAAAGTATACAAGCAGAGCATACTTCCACACTTGGAATATGGGTCAACTGCATGGTGTTCAGCATCTAGTACCACATTAAAGGAGTTAGACAAAGTGCAAAATCAAGCGCTCAGAGTCATCACAGGAGGGATGAAATCAACCCCCATATTAGAAATGGAGAAAGCTGGGAAAACACAGGCACTGAGAGAACGCAGAGATACAAAGTTGCAAATACAAGCTGAAAAGTTCCTCAGTATGCCAGATCACCCGATGGAAAATAGATTTAAGAACCTAGCCTTGGGACGGTTAAAAAGAAGCAGCTTTATACACCAAGCAAAAAGAATATGTAGACAAACTCCTGACCTTCCAGAAATTGGCTGCCCACTAAAAAGTATTCCGGAACAAACCCCATGGAGAGAAAAATGTAAACTAACGGTACAAATCCAGACAAATGTGAAAGGGATATTTGACAAGAAAGAGCAAGATAGTGTACAACGCAAAATGGCCACCCTCAGTTATATTGATGAAGAATACCCACAAGAACAATGGATCAGAGTCTATACAGATGGGTCCGCAGAAAGTGCAGTTAGAAATGGTGGTGCTGGAGTGTACATCGAATTCCCAGATGGTACTAGGGATAAGTCCAGCGTACCAACCGGGAAGTACTGCCATAACTACGATGCAGAAACCCAGGCTATTAAGATAGCTACAGAGAAACTGCTAAATAGCAACCTTGGCTCACAGTATGTGGTAATGCTTACAGATGCTAAATCAGTACTTGAAGCACTCCAGTCTAGGAAACTACCAGAATTGCAAACACTGCTGACACAACTCAGCGTTCAGCGAAGAGTCGTAATGCAGTGGATACCGTCTCATTGTGGAGTGCCTGGAAATGAGAAAGCTGATCAACTGGCAGGGGAAGGTGCGAAAAAAGAGCAGCCAGATGTACCAGTCACATACCACCAAAAGAAAAGAATCATTAAATCGATCAGGAAACCACCAGCCCCAGCACAAGACGACTATTTTATTATGGACAGACCAGAACAAGCTATTATCTTCCGCCTCAGAACAGGGCACAACCGATTACGTAACCACATGTACACAAAATTCAAGATAGGTGTATCAGCCATGTGCACCTGTGGAAATGTGCCCCAGACCGCAGAGCATGTACTCCAGGACTGCACCGAATTTGACACATTAAGGCAAACCTTTTGGCCAGAAAGAACAACAGTGGAACGTAAACTCTATGGACCACTGAATGAACTAACAACGACAGTGAAATTTATACAAGAGACAAAACTGCTGATATAGATAACTTATTTCAGGCGAACGAAAGAAGAAGAAGAAGTCCCTTTGTCTGTCTGTCTGTCTGTCTGTCTGTCTGTCTGTCTGTCTGTCTGTCTGTCTGTCTGTCTGTCTGTCTGTCTGTCTGTCTGTCACTTTGCTTGTCTGTCTGCCTAGTAGCCACTATATCTCTCTTGAGTCTGTGTGTCTGTCAGTTTATTCGTCTTATCAGTAAATCAGTCAATAATTCTTAACTGTCTGTCACTTTGAAGACAGTCCGTCAGTCTGGCTGTCTCTCAATCCTTCGCCGTTCTTCTGTATGTATATGTATGCATATCATTACATGTAAGTGGTAGTGCTTCTCACCTAAGATGGTTCTGTACTGTATGTATATGTATGCATATCATTACATGTATGTGGTAGTGCTTCTCACCTAAGATGGTTCTGTACTGTATGTATATGTATGCATATCAATACATGTAAGTGGTAGTGCTTCTCACCTAAGATGGTTCTGTACTGTATGTATATGTATGCATATCATTACATGTATGTGGTAGTGCTTCTCACCTAAGATGGTTCTGTACTGTATGTATATGTATGCATATCATTATGTGTATGTGGTAGTGCTTCTCACCTAAGATGGTTCTGTACTGTATGTATATGTATGCATATCATTACATGTATGTGGTAGTGCTTCTCACCTAAGATGGTTCTGTACTGTATGTATATGTATGCATATCATTACATGTATGTGGCAGTGCTTCTCACCTAAGATGGTTCTGTACTGTATGTATATGTATGCATATCATTACATGTATGTGGTAGTGCTTCTCACCTAAGATGGTTCTGTACTGTATGTATATGTATGCATATCATTACATGTATGTGGCAGTGCTTCTCACCTAAGATGGTTCTGTACTGTATGTATATGTATGCATATCATTACATGTATGTGGTAGTGCTTCTCACCTAAGATGGTTCTGTACTGTATGTATATGTATGCATATCATTACATGTATGTGGTAGTGCTTCTCACCTAAGATGGTTCTGTACTGTATGTATATGTATGCATATCATTACATGTATGTGGTAGTGCTTCTCACCTAAGATGGTTCTGTACTGTATGTATATGTATGCATATCATTACATGTATGTGGTAGTGCTTCTCACCTAAGCTGGTTCTGATTATATAATATATTTGTGTAAAACAAAAATTAGGGATGCAGATAGGCAGACATGTAAGCATATATACAGACAAACAGAAAGAATAAGAAAAGGCAGTCAGGCTTAAGAGAGGCAGTCACACAGACATAAGTACAGACAGACAGAATTACAGACAGTTATAAGTAAAGAGACATAAGAAGATACAGTTATACATACAGAGTAGGAAGTACAGATACAGATAAATACATACATTACCGCATTTTGTGGCTACCTATTTTACCAAAGCGACGCGGCCCTTTCCCTATTTTGAGAATTCTTGAATTACTTGGTTTATTTGAGAACCTTTGAGGAAAATGGTATAGAAAAATTGTAAAAATTCAATAGCAGTGAAAAAATAAGAGCAATGTCTGGACAACCACTAATTAGTTAGTTAGTTAGTTAGTTAGTTTAGTTAGTTAGTTAGTTAGTTAGTTAGTTAGTTAGTTAGTTAGTTAGTTAGTTAGTTAGTTAGTTAGTTAGTTAGTTAGTTAGTTAGTTAGTTAGTTAGTTAGTTAGTTAGTTAGTTAGTTAGTTAGTTGGTTGGTTAGTTAGTTAGTTAGTTAGTTAGTTAGTTAGTTAGTTAGTTAGTTAGTTAGTTAGTTAGTTAGTTAGTTAGTTAGTTAGTTAGTTAGTTGGGCTATCCTCATTACACTCTGGACATGTCCATAGGTGCTCAGATCCTCCCCTCAGTATGAACCCCAACGTCCGATGGCTAATAGTACCAGTTCCATGTTGATTAACAAGTCTTCTGGTGTGTCTGGTGTGCGTCTCGTTTATTGTTATGCCGATCTTAATTCCCAAGTCTGCCATTCTGGTGAGTGATGTGGATTCACTGCCCCCAAAGTCCTCTATCCTTCCCACTTCTCTGAGGGCATTAATAATAGCATGATCCACAGGCTGACCGTCGGTAGTGATAGTGGATCCAGCCAACCTATCAGCTCTTTCATTTCCATCGACGCCTGCGTGTCCCAGAACCACAAATATCAACAGTTATATGACAGAAAAAATGGCTTACATTGGACATATCATGAGAACAAATTAGCAGAGAATCACCACACAGGCCTGAAAATGGCAAATAGAAGGATTAAGGAGGCAAGGACGTGAAAAAGAAACCCTAAGACCAACGTTGACGAGAGAGGCCACAGGTGCTGGGCTGGACTGCATCCATGATATTGATTTGATTGCACAGGAAAAACAGAACAGAGGATTAGACGGCGAGCTCTATGTGATATATAATGGCCCAACAGGATAATGAATGAATGAATTAAAAAATAACTGTACTGAGGTAATATTTTGTCCCTAAATACCGCTGTTGTTGTTCAGAACCATATTTCCACTAATAAACACTCTCACTAAGGCCACGAGATTGATTGGTTATGCCCTGCATTCGCTTGAAACTCATCATGTGTTGTGGTATATTGAGAGTGTTTTATTGCTGATGTCGTGCAGTATGCTTTGGGAGTTCTCTTGGACTGTCGTTTTGCGTTATAAATATATATCTTCTTGTGCACCCTACTGTACTGCGACATAATGAAATACGAAACACAACACGCACTGAGCCTAGAAAACGTAACGGAATGAGAAACCTGCTTTGATCGGTCTCTATCAGGCTATGGTTAATACAACACAAATTGTTGTGGCTGGAAAACTCAGTGGACTTAACAAGAGAGCATACAAACAACAAAGGTCAAGCAAGATGGAACCAGAAATACGTAAAGGGGGAAAATAAACAAGCAAGGCTTTTTGGGAAAAAAAAAACAAGAAGACGTCTTGAAAATGATTGGGAACAAGTGGTGGGAAAAGCCAGATTGTGGATAGGAGGGGGGGGGGGGGGGGGGGTGGTTTAAACAAGAATTGTTTTTTCTAAAAGACATGCTGAATGTTGATCAATGCACGAATAAAAACCTTTAAACTAGAAGCATAGTGACTTTCCAAGGAGAAACGGCTGATTTGATCATTAGAGCAAGATTTTAGGACAGTAACTGAGATGTATTTCCGTTTACTCTGTTGACCTTTCTAATCAAGATTGTGGTGTACCCAGTATTTCTTTAAATCAGCTCAACTTGAATCATTCGTATTTTTGCAACCTGGGGGTTTAACACCAGTGAGTGAAAGAGTCACTATCCGAATGCCAAGCCGACAGAACCAAGAAACGAAGGCCTCTTTTAAACGTGTAAAGCTGTTGTACCCAGACATCCTACAATTCGATCTATGCTGCCCTAAATATACACAATAATATAAGTGGGAGGACATCAACATCACCATAATAGTCTACATCATCAACTTCCACTTTTGCTGTTAAACCTTGTGGGCAGGAATAGTTTGCAGATCAGTGCTCGATGAGTAACACAGACAATTGCCCCTCCGTATGCATGTGAAATGTTTTTAATGCCGTCTGTCCATTTCTTCTTGGGCGTCCTCTTGCTGTCACATCAAATATATTTAGACGTAGCGCATGCATTGGTAATTTTGGAGGTTATTATTTCTTCTTCTTCTTCTTCTTCTTCTTCTTCATCTTCTTCTTCTTCTTCTTCTTCTTCTTCTTCTTCTTCTTCTTCTTCTTCTTCTTCTTCTTCTTCTTCTTCTTCTTCTTCTTCTTCTTCTTCTTCCTCTTTTATTCGCTTCAAATAGATTATCTATATCTGAAATGTTTTCTCTAGTATGAACATCACTGTCTGTTGTAATTCAATCAGCGACCTTGAAGTTTGGCCTGCACCGGTGTTTCTTTTAGCCACACGTTTTCCCTTGATATGTTGTGTTTGGGACAATCTTCGAGGACGTAATTTGTTGCCTCAGGTGTTAACCCACACGTACACATGATTGATTTGCCATTATAATACATACTGTTTAAAATCTGTTCCTTGATAGTAATACGTGTAATTTAGATGACTTAATAACAGTGTTATTGGGTAAATGAGTACACTTGCTCACTTCACTCTTGTGATTTCACTGTATGAAGATTCTAATAATATTGTAGTCAGGTTTTGTTAATAAATGTCCTAGCCTACTCCACCGTCTTTTTCTCACCTCTTAGTTTACGGAATTTGATTATTTCTCTAGCATCAACCACCTAGTCCTTTACTGAAAGTCGCTTTCTTCACGGTACGCCTGATAGTATCCCTTTCCCTAGCCAGCTCTCCGACCTCATTTGCTTTCAATGCCAAAGCATCTTGAATGTCATGTATCCATATTCGCGGTGGTCGACCCCTGCCTCGCCCTCCACAAACTGCACCTTCCATCACCGTCTTTAACAAGCCACCATGACGCTTGATATGGACAACACTTTCGGGACAGGATGCTGTTTATGAGCCAGTTATCTTTAATATTCAACTCATTCAGGATGTCGACGTTTTTTCCTTTTCCTGATCCATGGTATTCTAAGAAATTTTCTAAAATATTTCAATTCAAAAGCTCCAATATTTTTTTCTCAATGACTGAGTGAGAGTCCAGGACTCACAACCGTAAGTTGCCACAGGGAAAATGCATGATCTCAAGATTTTTACTGTAACCAATTTACTAGTGCCTTGCCATATGTTCTTCATGCTGTTTAATTTCTGCATTGCCAATGCAAGTCTTCTTCTGATTTCTTCTGAGCAGTCCCACTGTTGTTCACTAAAGAACCCAAGTATTCAAAATCTGTTCATTTTCTATTTCTTGATTTTCGATTGTGATACGTGGTTGGTGATATTTCTCTACAGAATTTTGATTTGGTGATTCTGTCGTATTATTATTTTTCTTCTTCTTCTTTATATTTTGCAAAGGCTTCATTGAGACAGTAGCTGTAGTTTATTAGTAATGATTGTAGTCCTTCTTCGTGCTTCTTCTTTGTCATTTATGTGTCCTGGTTGTTACATTTTCATAACCTTTGCCTCTTAAACTAAATGTTCAACAACTTACATCTATCTTTAGCTAAATCCATCGAAGTACACAACAACCATCACCACCGTCATCATAATGTTGTGTGGTTATACATCACACAGAGCTTGCAGTTAATTCGTCAATTCCGTTCAATCTTGCGTAATTTCTTCAATAACATGAATGAAATCCTTTGGAAGCTCTTATCAACGTTCGTCCTATGGCTTCTGTCGGTGTTCTCGTTTCCTCAGTTTGCTTGTTTTTAATTTAAGTAAATATTGTGTGATTATCTGTTCGTTTCTCCTCGGCATGCGCTAAAAATATGACAGTCTTCTTACTTTTTCCTCACATATTGTATGTGTCACCGCTCTCGTCGCAATTTTTTGTAGCTAAATCTGTCAGAAACACATGCCAAAGGAGATTCTGAAATTAAATACTTTTCACTCTTCATACATTTTTTTGCAAATATTTTTTAGGCCTATGGCTTCATTACGTAAGTTAAGACGTCTCTTACTAATTACAACGCAACGATACAGTTTGGTTAATTTGAAAATTTTGGACATATCTCTCCTCCCCCCCCCCCCCCAACCCCCCCCCCCCTTTTTTTTTTTTGCTTCTCCAGGAATCGATATGTCACTTGTCTTCCCTTTCAGAAAGTCGGAAGGTCAAAGTTGAAGTTTTTTTCTCAAAGACAGTAGATTATTCCATTAAATTTCCCTGAGAATAACAATAATAAATTATGGGATATGTTGACATTAATGTGTCTCTTCTGTAATCTCTAGTTTGTGCCTTTAGTGGCTATAAATGTTTGAAGCCTATTTTCTGTGCGGTAATGATAGGATGTGCGCAGTAGTGTGATTTTGACCTTCTCTTTTTTCTTAAGTATCTTCAAAGTATCAGTGTGTGGAAGGAAAGGGGGAAGTGGGTGTTTCCGTGTCGAAGTAGTCAAACCGTTTGCCTAGTTCTCTGAATGTGGATTCGTTTCACTGAGGCGTCTTTAAGTTAGGAGTGTAGATTTAAGTTGATACATGCGGATACTGGCTGCAGATAGGGAGTTAGTACTTTCTTCGACGCTTTCAGCATGCAGCTAGCTAGATTTTTGTGGAGAGAGGCCCGGCCATAAGTGATAAAAGTAATAGCAAGGAAATCAAATTTTTAGACGTTATTTCAAACTTGAGATACCTGGGGCGTCCCCTCCCTGTTCATTCTCATCATATACTGGACAGAAGTGATGTTATCAATGCCATGCGCAGCACTTACCGTGACGATGAGCACGCCAAAGGACATGACTTCGTATCCCTGTCTAGGTTGACAGACATGGGGTGCAGGCTAGAGCTTCACTTACCATACCGAGAAGTACGCTAAAGGACATGACTCCGTATAACTGTCTAGTCTGATGAACATTTCACTTAAGTGACTGACGTTTTATTAACTCACACAGAACAGGCGTACACTAGTGGGGATTCAAGCACCTGTTGATCTGTCCGGAGAGCTGTGGTGATAATTCATACTTATAACTAATCACGAATCTCATGATGTAACAATATGAATGGTTCATTCAGTCTACTTTACCAGTTAAAATTCATCTACCTCATTATATATATATATGCAGATGATGAATTTACTGGTCAACATAAAATTGTTCCGGTTTTTATCAAGGAGGACATTGAGGTCGGTCACGTCGCGTAACAATGTTCAGAATTTCCCTCAAAGCGTCGACTTCTCTTCACAATGCAGCAAGACAATGCTTAAAAGCACAAGCTGGAGCTGTCTCTGCAGTTCGATACAGCCATGGCAAGGAGGAGACAGATGAGGAGTTTGACAACAGATTTGTCGCCCTGATATTGATCACTGGGAAATCAGGAAGGCAATGAATGACATTACAGCTGAAGATCTCGTACCAGAGCCCAGAATAATTTTTGCGGCATTTAAAGCATGCCGTCGGTTGAATGATTATTCCCTAGCTGTCAGGTATCTGGAAGCTGGTCAGTGGAAATGTGGAGCAAAGAAAAGCACAATTTGGCCCTGGGTACTGCAGGAAATCAAGCCAACACTCTCTGAGCTTGGTATCTTGACACCTGAAGAGATGGGATTGGTATCTTGAC
>CAJHNH020001528.1:0-97500 GCA_905116865.2 Candidula unifasciata | reverse complement strand
TGTCACAAAGTTGTGTTATTGTTGTTTCTTGTATGGTTGTTTGGGTCAGACCGACCCGTAGGTAAGTTGTAGTTGTCGTTATCTTAGAAGTCACTGTTATCAGCAGATCCTGGATGCGTATCCCCCCCCCCAATCCCCAACTCCCTCCTCCTGCCCCCCCCCCCCCCCCCCAAAAAAAAAATCGGGGGTGGGAGGATTGTGGGCTGAGCAAAACAAGTGTAAAGTTTTAGACTTACCTTATTACATTTCGCTATGGTCGCCATTTGTAGCGTTTGGTTTCCTAACGGTATTCAGTCTCCTGCCAAGTCTTCTGAATGGTGTCCGAAGTAGCAACTGTCATAAAGCTCCTATCTCTTTTAGTGTTGGGTGTTCCATATCTTCTCAGCGAACACTATATTTTAATCTAACCACCCACACACCCACACACCCCACACCCACACACAAACTAATCTAATGGTCTTAGGTTTAGACTTCCAATCAGCCAGGGTACTGGACCACCCGTTCCAACTTCTGCATTTTGAAATCTCTCATTTCTTCTTCTTCAATGGAAGCTCCCAGTTATTCGACTCTTACAACATGCTTTCGGGTAGGCAATGGGTCTATTCTTGTGTCCCCTATAATAGAGCCCTAGAACCCCTTTGGGAAAAATCCCTCATTTAAGATTGGGAGGAAGCCCTATCGGGCATGAAAGTAACTCTGCTCTGTATTGAATGTTTGCAATCTTCAAGTTGTAGAAACATGTTGTCACATATCACTCCTGTCACGTGCCTGATTTAAGAATTTCTCCTTAAAAACCAACAGCACTCAGAAATAATTATGTTGAGTCGTTTGGCTCGTATTGGTCTAAGGGATGCCCCGTGGCCAATATACGCTCAACTTATTTCTGGAGTAGGGCAACTCAAGTTTTGGCACTACAATATATATATATATATATATATATATATATATATATATATATATATATATATATATATATATATATATTCCTAGACACACTTGGCTGGACACCCCCACTACTATAAAAAGATAGCCCCCAGGTTATGATAGGCTACTATCATAACCATGTTAACACATATAACACTTATTATTCATAAACACATCAATGCTAAACAATTAGAAAGGTGAAATAGAGACACCTTAGTCGGCCATGAAAATGAATGTATGTAATAAGTACACATTATTTACACAAATAGAAGAATAATGTTCCAGAATGTTCATATAATCAGAACTCCGAGATTGAAACAGCCAGATCGTCTAGAAGAGAATCTCAATGTCATCACCGGAATATGTGGAGCTGTGGGGAATAGAGCATGATATTGAAACAAAACTGTCACTTATCAAAGTTCCTAAGTTGATGCTCCCATCAGTCCATGGTGATTCGACTGTAGTTGACTCTGGCAGCTCTGCCTCAAGTTGATCTGGTTACAGAGGAGTGCCCCACCGTCGAGGACACAGAAACTGTATAGGGACTCAGCAAGTCTCTCCCACAGGTCAGGTCACAAAGCTGCCTCGGAGCTTAACCAAGCTCCTGAAGACTGGTACACTTGATTCTTACACAATCTCCGCAAATGTTCACTCGCCCTGGAGCTCACACACACACTCTGGCTATGTTAAAGTAGTGGCGTATAGGGCACGACATGTTAATGCCAGGTACATTCACTGGTGTTAGCTGGTGGTTGGTTGGCAGTTGTTGGTAGGACTGTGATTGATCTGCCCGCTCTCTACAGAGGTTTCATCCCAAGCTTAGGAAATGTCCTAGACACTACAGGCCGCCTTCTCAAAGTATAAATTTACGAGGCGCCGATGAACACATCTGATCTCAGTAGAAAGAAGTTCCTTGTATACATGAGCAAGGAGTAAACCGGTTTCCAGGAGTATTTAAATAAAACCCTAGAAATCGTCAACCTACAGTTGCAAATTTGAAAATGACGATAAGTCAAAGCAACCAGAAGGTCTAGAAATTACTATTTTATCCGATAAAGGTATAGATCAATATAAGGGACTATATACTTTTCCGGACGGGTCCAAGTTTGAAATTTTTGCCGAGCGGGGGGGGGGGGGGGGGGGGGAGAGGGGGGGGGGGGGAATACCAGGTCCCGACTCGTCTACTATGTGTAGTGGCGGTTCATTCCTTGACACATGTATTGTTGAAGCTTGTCAAGGAGGTACACTTGTTCAGTAATGGTGTTTATTTGAAAATTGGGACAGGAGGCGGCGAGGAGCGGGCTGCGTGGTCTCAAGGCATGGTGTCCGCCTCGGGTGTTTGAGGTTTCGGGTTCAATCCCCAGTAAGGACTGGGATCTTTGCACGTGGACTTGGACTTTTAGTAATTGCCCCTTTTTCTCTGGGTAGTGAGATCAGACGGCAGTGTGTATTGCTGCGCACGTAAAAAAATCCTTTGGCTGTTGGAAATCAAAAAGAGTAATCTAACGCGCTACCCGGGCGAAAATTTGGAGTTAAAAATCTACGTGAAGCATTTCAGGATCCTCGCTGGTGCTACAGAGCCTGTGCACTGTGCTGAGCTTCTTCAGATTCAGACTTGAGTTAGAAGAAGAACCGAGCACTTAACCCGTGTGCCATGATGTTGGTCTGTTGTTCAAAACTTGAACTGAAGATGCAACTAAAGATAACATCATACAGCAGTCCGCCCCAGACGTTCACCTTTGTTAACCCACGTTTATCTCCCTCGGTGGCTGTGAACCCCAAATTCCACAGTTATGACGATTAACGAAATCTTCCGCATGAGTGAGTCTGTGAGTGACGCTCAACCCCACAAGGACCGCACGACAAGCGATTACCATCTGGTGACACAAAGAGCCACCATTCGGATGAGAACCCACCGGGTACGAGTCCCAAAAATTCCGTTCAAAAATTAGATCTTATTATTGCCCCTGACGACAGCTAAAATGGGAGTTTGAAGAAACATTGCGTCCCCTATTGGGCTGACATTTGTTCTTTCGCGTGAAATAGTTTCGTCATTACAACAGACGATTTGTAGGAAAGGTGCTGCATCACTGAGGCTCTGAGGCATAACTACAGCAAATTCCACACCTGTTTAGGGAGCCGCCGTGGTGTAGCGGCTAGACGCTGGCCTGCCCATCTGAAGGTCGTGGGTTTGTGTCCTGCCAATTCAGGACATTTTTGTCAGAAATGACCTTGGCTCCTAGGTCCATCCATCCTTCAGTGTGTACCAGGTAGAGTCCTGGGAAGTAAAGTCGGCCACCGAGTGCCGATCGGTCTATAAAATATAGGTCTAGCCCCTATGCTCAGTACGCAAAAAAGGCGTGAAAAGGGTATGAATTACGGAGGCGGGACAGGATACTGTGATTTGGACGTTTAGTCTCCGCCTTAAGCTGTCAAAGTCACCGTGGCGGAGCGGCTAGACTCCCAGGTCAATCCAGCCTTGAGTGGTACCGGGTGCAACCCCGGAAAGTAGAGGCGACCGGCGTGATGCTGACTACGTCACCCATCTTGTGTCGATTAGTCTATAAAATTTAGATCTAGCCCTATATGCCCTATACGCCTACTTTTGTTTACTTTTTACTTTTAAGCTGTCAGATGCTGAACTGGAAGTGTCAGGGGTGACAGAGGTCTTTCTTGTGTATATTTTAGAACGCAGGAAGTTATATTCTGTATTAGTGTGTAGTAGCTAGTCTCTCATAACTGCGGATATTGTGTTTTGGGGAATTCAACAACTACAAAATGAATCTGCTGGCGTTATCAGCGCTGACAACAGAAAGTTTACTGCAGGGGATAGAGTTCCGTGTGAGCAGCGACACTTAGAATGCACTGTCTCGTGGGACCTAGGGGTTTGGGTTAGGCCCAATAGCGGATTTTATGCAGTCGTTAAAATCATTAACTTGCTGTAGTATAGAAGTTTCGTCACGGGAGACTAAGTTCTGGATGTCCTAAAGTCGTAAATGTGTGTCATAAAATGTCGCCGATCGGACACAGCCACGCCGAAATCCCTCCTACCTTTGCAGAAGTCGACTTCGCTGATCCAGTATGAATGAAACACTTCTCAGTGTGTAAATGGGCGAGCTGAGCCAGAAAACTTAATTGTACCCACTTTTCTTAATAATAGTGCTTAGTGTTTTCTTTTCTGTCCTCCTCTTTTTAAATACATGTTTGTTTTACAAAGCGGAAAGGGGTGGGGTTGGAAGAGGGTCCAGAAGGGGTGGGGCTGGACTTTGCCATATACTAAAGGGGTGATTCCTGAAAATAGGTTGAAAACCATTGTTTAGGATTACTGATTGCCAGCCTTTTTATGACTGAAGACTGGTCCTCATTTCATGAATCATTGGCAGTGTATTTTGAAGACTAGATCTGCTCGAGGGCCTCAGATAACGAAGTGAAATTTCCCAGCAGACATTTATTACACAATCCACCAGGGGCGCCGTTTTACTCTTGATTAGTAGACACGTTGGTCATCCCACGTTTAAATCATGTGTTGTGACATTTATCATGCTATAATATTAATTAGTATTATTATTACAATAATTATGAAATTATTTTTTCTTATTAAGAAACACGAAAAATTATTAAAGAATAAGTAGTTGAAGCAGCAGCAGCAGCAAAAGAAAAAGAAGAAGAAGAAGAAGAAGAAGAAGAAGAAGAAGAAGAAGAAGAAGAAGAAGAAGAAGAAGAAGAAGAAGAAGAAGAAGAAGAAGAAGAAGAAGAAGAAGAAGAAGAAGAAGAAAGAAGAAGAAAAAGAAGAAGAAGAAGAAGAAGAAGAAGAAGAAGAAGAAGAAGAAGAAGAAGAAGAAAAAGAAGAAGAAGAAGAAGAAGAAGAAGAAGAAGAAGAAGAAGAAGAAGAAGAAGAAGAAGAAGAAGAAGAAGAAGAAGAAGAAGAAGAAGAAGAAGAAGAAGAAGAGGAGGAGGAAGAAGAAGAAGAAGAAGAAGAAGAAGAAGAAGAAGAAGAAGAAGAAGAAGAAGAAGAAGAAGAAGAAGAAGAAGAAGAAGAAGGAAGAAGAAGAAGAAGAGGAGGAGGAAGAAGAAGAAAAAGAAGAAGAAGAAGAGGAAGAAGAAAAAGAAGAAGAGGAGGAAGAAGAAGAAGAGGAGGAAGAAGAAAAAGAAGAAGAAGAAGAAGAAGAAAAAGAAGAAGAAGAAGAAGAAGAAGAAGAAGAAGAAGAAGAAGAAGAAGAAGAAGAAGAAGAAGAAGAAGAAGAAGAAGAAGAAGAAGAAGAAGAAGAAGAAGAAGAAGAAGAAGAAGAAGAAGAAGAAAAATAAGAAGAAAAAGAAAAAAAATAAGAAGAACAAAAGGTCTTAGAAAAAAAAATGCACTTACAAAAATGACTTTGGATAAGGGAAATACAACAATTGCAAAGACAAATACAACAATACCAAAGAGAAATACATCAATCCCAAACAGAAATGCGACAATTACAAAGAGAAATACAACTATCGCAAAGAGAAAAACAACAATTCCATACAGAAACATAACCTCAAAGATAAGTGCAACAATCCTGACAAGAAATGTAACGTTGACACACATATATCATCTCTTTGCAGCCAAGAAGAGGCCCTGCAGATGGAACAGGAGCTGGCCAATGAATATCTCTTTAGTCTGGATCAGCTGACTGAGCTTTCTGGGTACAGCTGTGCTGTTGCTATAGCTAGGGTATGTCTGTCTGTCTGTCCGTCCGTCTGTCCGTCCATCCGTCCGTCTGTCTGTCTGTCTGTCTGTCTGTCTGTCTGTCTGTCTGTCTGTCTGTCTGTCTGTCTGTCTGTCTGTCTGTCTGTCTGTCTGTATGAGTGTGTGTGTGTGTTTGTCTGTCTGTCTGTCTGTCTGTCTGTCTGTCTCTGTCTGCGTGGGTGTGTATGTATTATGTATTCTATGTAATGTATGTATATAATTATGGTATGTATTTATTGTCTGGGACTTGTAGATTTAGGGCCGCCTGACTATTCCTTTCGCCATGTAATGTGCAGGTTAAACTTTAACTTTTTCTTTGACATTAGAAAAAAAAAATCTTATATAGGATTCGAAGATGGGTTACCCACTTGAGAACTCAGCTCGCCTAACCGCTCATAAAAAATAAGGATGTATGTGTACACTGAACACAGTTTGTCGTGTTTTTTGTGTGTGTGTGTGTGTGTGAGGGTCATAATATGTACATGGTCAACTCGAGGCAAGCTTCCCACACTAATTATTATGAAGAATCGTAGAAATATTTCGTGATGGACTATTCCGTTAAGACAGAAAGAAGCTTTTCCTACTTCAGGGCACTTCTTTTTCACAGGCTGACTGTGGAGAAAATGTTCCTCTAGTTTACTACACTTGTCTTGATAAAGGCTTCCCTTCAGAAAATCTTCCGCTAGCTTACAGCACTTGTCTTTCCCACGCTTACCTTCATAAAGTCTTCCTCTAGCTTACTTTACTTGTCTTTCCCAGGGCTTCCCTTTGGAAAGGATTTCTCTAGCTTACAGCACTTGTTTTTCACACGCTTACCTTCATAAAGTCTTCCTCTAGCTTGCTTTACTTGTCTTTCCCAGGGCTTCCCTTTGGAAAGGATTTCTCTAGCTTACAGCACTTGTCTTTCCCACGCTTACCTTCATAAAGTCTTCCTCTAGCTTACTTTACTTGTCTTTCACAGGGCTTCCCTTTGGAAAGGATTTCTCTAGCTTACTGCACTTGTCTTTCCCACGCTTACCTCCATAAAGTCTTCCTCTAGCTTACTGTCTTTCACAAGGCTTCCCTTTGGAAAGGATTTCTCTAGCTTACTGCACTTGTCTTTCCCACGCTTACCTTCAGAAAGTCTTCCTCTAGCTCACTTTACTTGTCTTTCCCAGAGCTTCCCTTTGGAAAGGATTTCTCTAGCTTACTGCACTTGTCTTTCCCAAGCTTAACTTCAGAAAGTCTTCCTCTAGCTTACTTTACTTGTCTTTCACAAGGCTTCCCTTTCGAAAGGATTTCTCTAGCTTACTTTACTTGTCTTTCACAAGGCTTCCCTTTGGAAAGGATTTCTCTAGCTTACTGCACTTGTCTTTCACAAGGCTTCCCTTTGGAAAGGATTTCTCTAGCTTACTGCACTTGTCTTTCACAAGGCTTCCCTTTGGAAAGGATTTCTCTAGCTTACTGCACTAGTCTTTCACAAGACTTCCCTTTGGAAAGGATTTCTCTAGCTTACTGCACTTGTCTTTCACAGGGCTTTCCTTTGGAAAGGATTTCTCTAGCTTACTGCACTTGTCTTACGATGAGTTTGCCTTCAGAAAGGAGTCCTATAATTTGCTGCATTTAGCTCATTAGGTACTATCCCTCAGAGAAGCTACAGAAAGATCAAGTCTTCCTTTACTTTACCGAATTAATCAAGTAAGAGAAAGTGTATTGATTGACACTCATAGAAAGAAGTAGAAAGGTAGAAGAATACACTTGACAACATAAAATCGAAAGCTATAGTTCACAACCCAACCCCGGTTACGCCTATAGGCCAACCCCTCCCTCCCTTCTTAGACACTCAGTGTACGCTGTTGGCGTCAAACCCGTCCCTTTTTTTTTGCTCCTACCTGCGCGTTGGAGGTATATAGGCTGACCGTCATTTCATTGAACGAAGTTTTTTCGCCAGGGACACTAGATGAGTATCATTTTTTCTATACATTAGAGTCCTATGTAGTCACTTCATAGTTAGAGCCTATTTGTGTATGTGTACTGTGTTCTCCTTTATGTGCTGATGAAGGCTAATCGCCGCAACGTCCTTTGTTTGTTTATTGTGATCGATTTTGTAAAGCTAACATAAACTAATTGTTGTTTCTTACCAACTTTTTCTCTTCCCTATAATTTTCTACTCCTTATAAAAACTAGTTACCGTGCAGGGAATTGAAACTGTCACCCCAGACGGCATCTGAGCCTCGCCATGGATACAAGTGCACTAAGAACAAGGCAACAAGGCATTTATTTACTTTACCGTCTTTATCCTCCCCAGTGCTACCCGCCGGAGAAACTTAAGAAGGACCACGCGGCCGTGCTAGTGTGCTGTGGCCCTGGGAATAATGGAGGCGACGGTCTGGTGTGTGCACGCCATCTCAAACTGTTTGTAAGTACGTCACTGTCTATCAGTCTTTCTAGTTATCTGCCTGTCTGTTTGCCTGCCTGCCTCTCTTCTGTTTTTGTAATCTCATCCATACATACCTCTGTCTATGCTTCTGTTCGTTGTATATCTGTTTATCTGGCCATCTTTTCGTTCCTCTGCCATTTTGTCTGTAAGTCTCTGTGTGATGCTCGGATGAGGATTCGAAGGTCTTCGTTTCAGGTCCTGATGGCGTCGGACTTTTTCAAAAATTTGGCTCCCAGGTCGTCTCAGCCTTAAATGTATACCAGGTAAAATCATGGGAAGTAAAGGTGACCGGTATGATATAAAATATGAGGTCTAGCTCTAAATACCAAAAACGTCTGAAAAGCGGGCAAAAGGGTTCTTTGCCCTTTACAGATACGGAAGTCAGTGTCGAATTTAAAGCCTCGAAATCCATGCAGTTTTGAATCCTAGATCTTCATGTAGGCAGACGAGCGTCTAGTTGATATATTTTTACCATGAAGCCCTCTTGGTAGACTTTTAGAAGGTTTACTCTCATTAGTTTCAGGAATTAATGCACACTATGTCTGTTTTAACAGGGATCATAAAAAACCTACGCAATTTCAAGATTTTCTCATGCAAAGTCAAACTTTTATTGACCAGAAGCCAAAATAAGACGTCGGTCAAGGTTGTTTAGTCAAAGGCGCATCCACAAATTAGTGTTGGGTTTTTGCGTTATATAGCTAGCTTATAAAAGCTGACAAAGACATCATTTTCAGAATGAATTTAATATGAAAATGTATAATTATGCAGAATCTAAGATGGTCATTTATACTGTGATAATAATGACCAGGAGAAACGAACACGATATGCTCTTGGTCTGAAAAGAACACCATTTAACTATTGGATAAGGCAGGACACAAAGTAAGCTCATGTCAAGCAATGAAGAAAAAGGAAAGTTGACGACTTTGATTTAGATGTCGTTAGACGTGAGATCTTAAAAAATCTTAGAGACAAATCAACTTGCTACTTTCCGAAAACTGAAATTAACATTGAAATCACAATGCAGTATTGACATTTCAAAAAGTAGTCTGTGGAAAATAGTAAGAGCCACTGGGTTCTCTTTCAGGAAAACTGTAGGTTGAAGGAATATTATTTGTGTAAAGCCACGTTTGATTGCTAGTCGAAGCAAATATCTGAAGCAAATCTGTGAGCGACGGCTGCAAGACTATGATATTGCATATTTGAATGAATCCTGTGTTAATGCTCACCAAACCCATGGTAAAGAATGACAGTCAATAAACGGTGAACAGACTAGAAATATTCCAAGCAGCAAATGCCAGCGCATTATGCAGGAAGAAGTGAAAAAGGCCTTATTCGTGAGGCTGGACTTATTTTCCAATCAAAAATTACGAACTGTAGGGACTACGACACTGAAATGAAAGGATACATTTTCAGTCACTGAAGGGAGAATGATCTTCTCCAAGTTCTGGACAGACCATCATGCCTAGTAATCTATAAAGCCGCCTATCATAATGTCGTATCGGAGGAAGACAAAGTACCAGCTACATTAAATACAAAAGATCAAATTAGGACATGGCTTGTTAAGGAGAAAGTCAGCTTTAACGACACAGATTCGAAGGCAGAGTTGTTGCAGCTTGTGAGGCTAACAAAAAAGACAAAAGTGGATCACACTGACAAAATCATTAGTGAATACGGCCACATTTCTCTGCGACTCCCTGCATATCATTCACACCTCAACTTGATAGAGCTTGTTGGGGCTAAAGTAAAAAAACATGTTGCTTAAAAGAACAGGTCATTTAAAATGTGTGATGTTGAAGTTCTGACACGTGAGTCCCTCTCAACAATAGACACTAGTTCCTGGAAAAACTCTTTTTGAACATATGCTCCTAGAGGAAGACGAGTACTGGCACCGAGATGGATTACGATTTGTTCAGCCACTAAAAATTTTCAGCTTTTTTATATCGTCAAATTGGGAATGTTTAAAACCATTTTTTATGAGTGGTTGAATATCATCCACCCGTCAGGTACATCTACAATCGCAACAAATACATTTCATATCCAAATGTGTCAGCTATAATACAGTTAAGATACCGAAGGGGAATACTAACTGTTGCGTATTGGGGACATGTTTACAACTGAACAAGGCAGACAGATTGGCTGGATCTGCTTCACTGGGTGGTGAATTGATACATGACAAGGCAGATGTGGTCAAGGCCCTCTGGGAACAAGTAACTAAGTCAGCGGAGAAAATACATTTTCATGGCCAGGAGATAATGATACACCTGGGTGTGACCAGAAGGCCTGGCCGGTGCACTAAGCTTAGAGGAAAGGCAAGATAACATATAATCAGACCGCGTCCAGTAACATTAGTATTGCAACTCAGCGCTGGCTGCTGAAGACGAGGACGAATCGCATATGTAAATGCCCTGAGTGCTGTGATGTCTTTCTTGACTCAGCTCAACTCAGCTCAGTTAAGCATTAAAAAAAAAAAGAACTATATTGTCTTCACCTATCAATGCATTATAAAGACACACCTCTGAAAAAAAATAGAACGCGAAATTAAAATGTTTACTGCAAAATGTAATAGTTCACTTTACTTATTTACAGTGGTTTGAAAAGATCACAGGAATTGGCTGATATTTAGCATCCTATGATCTAAGGACTAAAGAAACCTCTTTTTTGCGACGTTGGTATTCTAAAGCTGCAGACAAAAAAAAATCATTGCAATCTAGCAGACAGTTTTCTATAAAATCGCCTGCAAGTGTGTTTATGAGTTGTTGAACGAACTATAGCAAGCACTAAATGCCTTTAACTTGGACTGCCAGAATAACTAACAATGAATGTCTTGTACATGCTAATAAAAGTATAACATTATACACAACAAAGAGAAGGAGACAAACACATTTTTGTGTGTCATGTGATGAGAAAAGAAGCACAGCAAAATATCGCGACGACTAAAAAGATCCCTGGTAGAAGAGGCAGAGCTAGACCAAGAGAAATAATGGTGAATCTGAGTTTTGTCATCAGTGGAACTGATCCAGAACACCGAAGACCGAGATCTGTGGAAATGTATGATCGTCTACGCCAGCTGGCAAGGCACTTGATCATTATGAATATATACCCTACTGAGCCGTAGATGAGTAATGTCTCGATGAATGCCTGTTTCTGCTATTTTCTATTCCTTGAATGCCTCGCAGTGTCATGGAAGGAAGTGATCCCTGGAACGGGTCCTTCTATTCGCTTCGTATAAAGTACGTTTCCGAGTCCCTGTTATTTCTGCTGTCCATATTCTACGTGGTCGACCTCTGGATCTGTTACCATTAGGCCCTATATTTTGTCCTCCATTTTTTTAACCATAAACCCTAGTGATGCGTAGAAGAATAATAGCTATACGCTCGCCTGTCGTTCAGGGTTCAAATCTTCATCTTGTCCGATTTTTTTTTTTTAAATATTGACCATAGTTCCTAGAATAGATCAAGCGTAAAATCGGTACCACAAATGTAATGGGAAGTAAAGGCAGCTGATGTGATGTTAACCACAGAGCGTCGATTAATCTACAACATTTTTGACTTTAGCATCATTTGCCCGATGCTATACTGGCGCAGAAAGAGTCTTTACTTAGCTCTTCGGTTTCCATGAAACGCATCATACGCTGATTTATGCCTAATTATACTGTCCTTTGCAATGAAAGAGTTAACTTGCTTTACTTTACTGGACCGTTCAGACAGTGTCACAGTGTATCAGTTGCTTGCTGGGAACTAGGTAGAGGTGTTTTGTAGAACAGCGGTTCTCAGATTCTTTTGCAGCAGCCCCTTGTCGGGCAAAATTTTTGCACAGCTACTTTAAAAGCGGTTTGAATACTTAGGAAATGAAGAAACAAAAACTGCATAGTTAATGTTTGTTGTCTTTAATGCGATGAAGGAAACGGAATGCATTTTTTAGAATTGCCGCGGCACTCCTCGCATACGCTCGCGGCACGCCAAGGTACCGTGGCACCCAGTTTGAGAATTGCTGGTGTAGAATACTTATCGCCGACACCAGTCGAGTAGCCTGTGAAGATCATTCGGATCCTTTGTGTTTACCATGTATTGGCCCGCCTGTTTATAGCGTTCTGTTTGCTTCGTTCTTGTCTTGTTTGTGTTTTGACACCGTCTGAGATGTATGCTCAGGGTCAAGGATGCAGGCACTCCTCATTGTTTTTGTCAGTTTACCGACTTCTGTGTAATGAACCGCGACTTGTTTTTTTTTTTTCTGTCGCCTTAACAGCTAAACGCTTCGTAATGCCGGGGTACCGGGTTCGATCCCAGCTGCGGGCGATGGGCCTTGCGTTGGTTTCGACAGTGGATTAAAGAAAGCCGACCGTCCAGGGGCAATGGCAAACTACTGGACGTAAATTTGCCTAGAAAAACCACACAATAGCCAGGGGCTGTTTAGGTTGGTTCTGCAACGTCCTGTAAAGGATACGCAACTAACCTATTAACAGCTTAAGCGCTGGAACCTGGGAGCTAATGTCCATTCTGCCCCCCCCCCTTTCCCCTTGCCAACAAATTCCTTTTAAGGGTTTCTGCCCCCCCCCCCCCCGCCCTTCCTATAATTAGACCTTTTTCGAAGGCGGCTTCTTTTTCATCATCATCATTATAATAATCATTGTCCACTTCTGCCGTTACTCATTGTGGGGAGGACCAGTTTGCGATCTATCGCTTGATGGGCAGCATTGGCTATTGTCATTCCATGTCAATGTTACAAGATCTTTAATGCCATCAATCCATTTCTCACAGGGCGACCTCTTGCTATCACTTCGGGTCTCTTTACGTGTGGCGCCTGCGTGGGTAGTTGTTCTGTCTACATTCCTAATAAAGGACCAAACCATTCGAGTTTCGGTTTCTCATTGATTTCGCTGCATTGCTTTGTTCCTATAGTCTTATTGATAATGTAACATTAATGCAGCGATTTCCACTGACTTAAAATATATATATATATATATATATATATATATATATATATATATATATATATGTGTGTGTGTGTGTGTGTGTGTGTGTGGGTAATATATATATATATATATATATATATATATATATATATATATATATATATATATATATATATATATATATGTATATATGTATATATATATATATATATATATATATATATATATATATTATAAAATCTACCCAAAGTATTTCATGATCCTCTCCGGTGCTACATAGTTCGTGTACTGGGCAGAGATTCTTCAAACTCAGGCTTGAGTTAGAAGTAGAACGGAGCTTTTATGGGTTACTACCCTTGTGCCACAATGTTAATCGCTTTATAAACCAATAATTGGGCACTGATAGAAAATCTGTGAAGCAGGAAAAGACCAGGTGGTGGGGGCTGTAGCGCCGCCCCCCCCCCTTTTTTTTTCCCCCTCACCCCAGTGGTAACTTCATGGAGGCGCGTCTGATTAACAGTGCGTGAAAACCTTGGTGTTATGAGAAATCCATTATTCTACCATCATGATCAAGTTGTTTGAAAGGTCTTTCAGTTCTAGGCAAGTGTTTCGTCGCATTTCTCTGCCTTAAGGAGTTATTGATTACAATTATAATAGCCTTGATCTTCTGTGTCTCATACGACTTTTTCCCCCCTCCATCAATCATTTTGTCATGACACATCTATTATAAAACCTTTCTTGTTTGCAGTGGATCAGATAGATTCCTGGTCAGTAAAAGCAATGGGTCTAAAGTGGGTCAGATAAGACTATTATTGAACATTAGGCAAATGAGATATCCGAAGAAGGGCTGAAGGAGTTCTAAGAAGAGATGTATTCAGGAATTAATGAGATGAAAGGAAAGAGTCGGACAGAACCAATTCTGAATCAAATACAAAGACAGAAACTCAAATGATTTGCCCATTACGAGAGATTGCTTGTGACGACATATAATGGAGTCCTTATAAACGCACGATGAGTTGCTTGGTAGTGAATGAGTTTAAGGTATTGCAAGACTAGAGAAGCGACTTTATCGCATCAGGTAACATTGTCTATTCATATCATGTGCTGATGAAGGATTTACAACTGCAACGTTCACTTTTATGTATAACTCTGGAAAGACGGACAGATGCTGAAGAAAATCATACACAGATGGTCACGACCTTTTGGGAAGCGGAGGAACAGTGCGGAGCCACAGTTAGATCATACGGAGATCATAAAGTTGTGGATTCCGTTCACGTCATTGACTCATCGGTCAATTAAAAAACAGCAATCGGAATTCAATGGGTGAAGCAGACAAAACTTGGTCACTAAGATCGATACAGAAAGTTCTTTGGAAGTAAAGACTCGACCCTCCCATTTGTGACTATCCTGAGATTTATGTTGTTGTATTCGCTGATGACATCGTACCGCGATTGAAACCCACAGCTGGCTGCGTGGATTTTTATCGTGGTATGGGGCGTCGCAGGTCGACCCAGCCTAAAATGGATACCAGAATGGCTGTCCTGGTGAAGTAAAGACGGCCGGTGTAATGCTGACCACATTACCCACCTAGTGCCGATGATCTGAAAAAATATGGGCGATCTTCCCATATACCCGTTGCGCATAAAGGCGTGAAAAGGGATATTTACTTTATTTTACTTACTATTCACTGATGAAGTATTTGGTCTAAACGTTCGGTTGTATCTGACGGATGTCTGTTCTTCTCGTTTCGATCAGCTTCCTAACCATAGTTTATGTTACTTTCATTCATTATTATAATTTTTTAAAAGTAGGAATAGAATTTGGCTAATGGAAACGAAACATGCTAAATTATTTAGAGCGAAAGACATTACAGGCAAAATGAGATTTGAAACAGAGAGAGGGAAGTTTTTATGAGGGGGGGGGGGGGGGGAACGTATAATTAACAACCCCAATTATTACTGTTTTTACGACTGAACCGGTTATTTTAGAATTTAAAAAAAAAATTAGAATTGCCTTGTCATTAGGAGATACAGAAGTGAATGCATAAGAAGCTGATAAAGTCGAGTGTGAGAGAGAGAGAGAGAGAGAGAGAGAGAGAGAGAGAGAGAGAGAGAGAGAGAGAGAGAGCAGGGACACAGGCTCATCTTACTTTCAGCCCTTTGAAACACTTATCTTACACAATGCAATTGCATTTTATCTTTAAAACGTTATGTTCATATAGCAGTACACTTAAATGACTATTAAGCAGAAAGAGAGAGAGAGATGGAGAGAGAGAGAGAGAGACAGACAGAGAGAGACAGAGAGAAAGAGAATTGGGGAATGGTCGAGAGAGAGAGAGAGAGAGAGAGAGAGAGAGAGAGAGAGAGAGAGAGAAAAAAAGACAGAGAGGGACCAAAGAACACTTCATATCATTGTCGTCGCATTTTGAATGGAGTCTATTAATATGTTCTTGTAGTTGTACTGCTGTTGGTGCTACGATTGATTGCATGGTCAACTGCCAGAAGCAGTTCATTAGAAATTCTCAGATGTTGTCTTTTCGCTGGTGTTAGCTGATTTGCAAATTTAGTCAACGTATGTGATAAACAATAGCAGTTATAGAACACACCCCTGTCTCACTCCAGATCTAATGTAAAACTTTTATTATATTTATGTATTTCTTCTAATTAGATGTTAACTCTTGCACAATTTAGTAAGGTGTTCGTTTACTCTGTGATCCTGCGCAACCTTCTATAATTTATTCCTGTTAACTCGATCGAAAGCTTTCTCTTGGTCTACGAATGCGACGTGTAATTCCTTATCGAATTCTACCATCCTTTACGCTGTCTAAGTGTGAATGTTGCATTAGCTCAACTTCTGTTCTTCCGAAATCCCATTTGTCCTTCACTAGATTTTGGTTCGATAATAAGGCGTAGCTTTTTTTCAAGGATCTTAAAAAACATGTTTCCCTTTGTTGCTCAATAATAAAACTCCTCCATGCTTCTCAGTCTCCCTTGCTGCCTTTCTTCTTCCGGATGAGAACTTTTATTGCGTTCCTCCAGGCCTCCGGTGTCTCTTATGTTGTCCAGACTTGGCTAAACAATTTTATCACCCATTTTACACCTACCTTTTCTGCTGCTTTGGGTAGTTCAGCTGGTATATCTTCATGGCCTGGTGTATTTGCTGCAGGTCTTTATGTTTTGCATTATCTTGTGGTAGATTTGACACACGTTTGAACCAATTTATCTGTTAACATCAGATCACTTGTATCAATCTGCCTTAGTGCAGATTCTTATGCTTCTTCTCCTTAAATAGGCAGTAGCCCCAATATGTTGTGATTTTCAGCAGGGTCGAAATATCCACTACTTTCGGCCTAGCATATATTATGTCAGCAAACCTCTAGTCGCCTTTCCCTTTCACGACATGTTTACTAGGAGGCAGTATGTTCCCCACCCCCCCCCCTCCCGCCCCGCCCCACACGACCCTTTCCGAAAATGGGATTTCAAAACCCACACAGGGAGATGCAGATTTAAACATAAATCCATCGAGCCGACGCCTCCAACTTTTGCACCAACAGAGCTTCTAGGATGTTCAATGTCAGTAGTAATAAAGGGAGGAAATCCATATTATTTTACGCCGTTTGTGACTGTTTAAGCTATACTAATAACCCTCCACATGAAAAATATAGGAAAAAACGACAATCCTCATCCTCCGGAGTGTCCCTCTACATGAAAAATAGAGGAAAAACACGACCAATCCTCCCTCTGGAGGATGAGGGTCCCTCCACATAGAAAATACACAACATTAACGATGGGGTGGTTTGGGGGTGAGAGGGATGTCAATGCCATTATAAATTTGCAGCAACGTTTTTTTTAAATTATTATTATCATTATAAACTATATTATTATTATTATCATTATTATTACATGCTAATGAGAAAACAATTAGTAATACAATATTTAAATGAATAAAATGTACAAATATTTTTAAAAAAAAATCATTTATACCTCATGACAAACTTTCTAGTGAGAGGGAAAGAAGAATTTTTTTTTTTCACAGTGCAAATCCCAAACAGGACGCTGCAGAACCAATCCCAGCATTTGCTTTTGTGGACTGTTTTGATTTTCCTGGACAAATGTTACGTTCATTAGTTTGCCATTACTTCATGTACGATCAGCTCTCGGTATCACTGTCAAACCCAACGCAAGACGTTTTGCTGCCAAATGGTCTGCAGGTGGGATCAAACCAGGCACCCGGCATTACGAGGGGCGTTCCCAACAGCTGGGCCACAGACACCCAACTGACATAGCCCAGCCCTAAAGAATTATTGGGTGCTCCCCCCAACCTTAACGGTTAGGGGTGGGGTTAAAAATGTCTGAGCCAAGGGGTCACAACGTCCCTGGTAAAAATTTATGTGAATACCATAATTCACGAGACTTCCACGCGCGGCAATTCCATGAATTCACGGGGTGTGTGAATAATTAATGCTCGAGATTAGAGAACTCAGAATAACGTGTTTTTTTGCGATTTCACAATCATTTATAACTGATTGCACATCTTCGACTCCCAGACACCTGTCTGTCTGTCTGTCTGTCTGTCTGTCTGTCTGTCTGTCTGTCTGTCTGTCTGTATGTCTGTCTGTCTGTCTGTCTGTCTGTCTCTCTGTCTGTCTGTCTGTCTCTCTGTCTGTCGGTCTGTCTGTCTGTCTGTCTGTCTGTCTGTCTGTCTGTCTGTCTGTCTGTCTGTCTGTCTGTCTGTCTGTCTGTCTGTCTGTCTCTCTGTCTGTCGGTCTGTCTGTCTGTCTCTTTCTCGCTCTCTCTCTCTCTCTCTCTCTCTCTCTCTCTCTCTCTCTCTCTCTCTCTCTCTCTCTCTGAGTATGAGTGCATGTGTGTATGAGTTTGAGTGCATGCATTTTACGAATGAGTATTGGTGCTTGAATGTATCTAAATGAGCATGAGTGTGGGTATTTGCATGTGTCTGAATGAGCATGGGTGTGGGGGCTTGCATGTGTCTGTATGAGCATGGGTGTGGGGGCTTGCGTGTGTCTGTATGAGCATGAGTGTGGGGGCTTGCATGTGTCTGTATGACCATGGGTGTGGGGGCTTGCATGTGTCTGTATGACCATGGGTGTGGGGGCTTGCATGTGTCTGTATGAGCATGGGTGTGGGGGCTTGCATGTGTCTGTATGAGCATGGGTGTGGGGGCTTGCATGTGTCTGTATGAGCATAGGTGTGGGGGCCTGCATGTGTCTGTATGAGCATGGGTGTGGGGGCTTGCATGTGTCTGTATGAGCATGGGTGTGGGGGCTTGCATGTGTCTGTATGAGCATGGGTGTGGGGGCTTGCATGTGTCTGTATGAGCATGGGTGTGGGGGCTTGCATGTGTCTGTATGAGCATGGGTGTGGGTACTTGCATGTGTCTGTATGAGCATGAGTGTGGGTACTTGCATGTGTCTGTATGAGCATGAGTGTGGGGGCTTGCATGTGTCTGTATGAGCATGGATGTGGGTACTTGCATGTGTCTGTATGACCATGGGTGTGGGTACTTGCATGTGTCTGTATGAGCATGGATGTGGGTACTTGCATGTGTCTGTATGACCATGGGTGTGGGGGCTTGCATGTGTCTGTATGAGCATGGGTGTGGGGGCTTGCATGTGTCTGTATGAGCATGGGTGTGGGGGCTTGCATGTGTCTGTATGAGCATGGGTGTGGGGATTGCATGTGTCTGTATGAGCATGGATGTGGGTACTTGCATGTGTCTGTATGAGCATGAGTGTGGGTACTTGCATGTGTCTGTATGAGCATGGATGTGGGTACTTGCATGTGTCTGTATGAGCATGGGTGTGGGTACTTGCATGTGTCTGTATGAGCATGGGTGTGGGGATTGCATGTGTCTGTATGAGCATGAGTGTGGGGGCTTGCATGTGTCTGTATGAGCATGGGTGTGGGGATTGCATGTGTCTGTATGACCATGGGTGTGGGGATTGCATGTGTCTGTATGACCATGGGTGTGGGTACTTGCATGTGTCTGTATGACCATGGGTGTGGGGGCTTGCTTGTGTCTGTATGAGCATGGGTGTGGGTACTTGCATGTGTCTGTATGACCATGGGTGTGGGGGCTTGCATGTGTCTGTATGAGCATGGGTGTGGGGGCTTGCATGTGTCTGTATGAGCATGGGTGTGGGGGCTTGCATGTGTCTGTATGAGCATGGATGTGGGGGCTTGCATGTGTCTGTATGAGCATGGGTGTGGGTACTTGCATCTGTCTGTATGAGCATGGGTGTGGGGGCTTGCATGTGTCTGTATGAGCATGGGTGTGGGTACTTGCATGTGTCTGTATGAGCATGGATGTGGGGGCTTGCATGTGTCTGTATGAGCATGGGTGTGGGTACTTGCATGTGTCTGTATGAGCATGGGTGTGGGTACTTGCATGTGTCTGTATGAGCATGAGTGTGGGTACTTGCATGTGTCTGTATGAGCATGAGTGTGGGTACTTGCATGTGTCTGTATGAGCATGGGTGTGGGTACTTGCATGTGTCTGTATGACCATGGGTGTGGGGGCTTGCATGTGTCTGTATGAGCATGGATGTGGGGGCTTGCATGTGTCTGTATGAGCATGGGTGTGGGGGCTTGCATGTGTCTGTATGAGCATGGGTGTGGGGGCTTGCATGTGTCTGTATGAGCATGGGTGTGGGGGCTTGCATGTGTCTGTATGAGCATGGGTGTGGGGGCTTCCATGTGTCTGTATGACCATGGGTGTAGGGGCTTGCATGTGTCTGTATGACCATGAGTGTGGGTACTTGCATGTGTCTGTATGAGCATGGGTGTGGGGGCTTGCATGTGTCTGTATGAGAATGAGTGTGGGTACTTGCATGTGTCTGTATGAGCATGGGTGTGGGTACTTGCATGTGTCTGTATGACCATGGGTGTGGGGGCTTGCATGTGTCTGTATGACCATGGGTGTGGGGGCTTGCATGTGTCTGTATGAGCATGGGTGTGGGGGCTTGCATGTGTCTGTATGACCATGGGTGTGGGGGCTTGCATGTGTCTGTATGAGCATGGGTGTGGGGGCTTGCGTATGTCTGTATGACCATGGGTGTGGGGGCTTGCATGTGTTTGTATGAGCATGGGTGTGGGGGCTTGCATGTGTCTGTATGAGCATGGGTGTGGGGGCTTGCATGTGTCTGTATAAGCATGGGTGTGGGGGCTTGCATGTGTCTGTATGACCATGGGTGTGGGGGCTTGCATGTGTCTGTATGACCATGGGTGTGGGGGCTTGCATGTGTTTGTATGAGCATGGGTGTGGGGGCTTGCATGTGTCTGTATGACCATGGGTGTGGGGGCTTGCATGTGTCTGTATGAGCATGGGTGTTGGGGCTTGCATGTGTCTGTATGACCATGGGTGTGGGGGCTTGCATGTGTCTGTATGAGCATGGGTGTGGGGGGCTTGCATGTGTCTGTATGACCATGGGTGTGGGGGCTTGCATGTGTCTGTATGAGCATGGGTGTGGGGGCTTGCATATGTCTGTATGACCATGGGTGTGGGGGCTTGCATGTGTTTGTATGAGCATGGGTGTGGGGGCTTGCATTTGTCTGTATGAGCATGGGTGTGGGTGCTTGCATGTGTCTGTATGAGCATGGGTGTGGGGGCTTGCATGTGTTTGTATGAGCATGGGTGTGGGGGCTTGCATGTGTCTGTATGACCATGGGTGTGGGTACTTGCCTGTGTCTGTATGACCATGGGTGTGGGGATTGCATGTGTCTGTATGAGCATGAGTGTGGGTACTTGCATGTGTCTGTATGAGCATGAGTGTGGGGGCTTGCATGTGTCTGTATGAGCATGGGTGTGGGGGCTTGCATGTGTTTGTATGAGCATGGGTGTGGGGGCTTGCATGTGTTTGTATGAGCATG
Organism: Candidula unifasciata; assembly: GCA_905116865.2. Taxonomy (NCBI): domain Eukaryota; kingdom Metazoa; phylum Mollusca; class Gastropoda; order Stylommatophora; family Geomitridae; genus Candidula; species Candidula unifasciata. Next base: position 76,648 of record CAJHNH020001528.1, on the reverse strand, counting down.
GGTGTGGGGGCTTGCATGTGTTTGTATGAGCATGGGTGTGGGGGCTTGCATGTGTCTGTATGAGCATGAGTGTGGGGGCTTGCATGTGTCTGTATGAGCATGGGTGTGGGGGCTTGCATGTGTTTGTATGAGCATGGGTGTGGGGGCTTGCATGTGTCTGTATGAGCATGGGTGTGGGTACTTGCATGTGTCTGTATGAGCATGGGTGTGGGTACTTGCATGTGTCTGTATGAGCATGGGTGTGGGGGCTTGCATGTGTCTGTATGAGCATGGGTGTGGGTACTTGCATGTGTTTGTATGAGCATGGGTGTGGGGGCTTGCATGTGTCTGTATGAGCATGGGTGTGGGGGCTTGCATGTGTTTGTATGAGCATGAGTGTGGGTACTTGCATGTGTCTGTATGAGCATGAATGCATGTATGTATTTGTATGAGGTGTATGTATGAGCGTGTGTGTATGTATGTATGAATGTATATGAATAGGTGTTTTTGTGTCTGTATATGGATCGACATGTAACGGGGTATGTATAATTGTGTATATATGATGTGTGTATGTTTTTTTAAATTATGTATCTTTTTATATAAACATGCATTACTGAAAACATAAAATTGCGGTCTGAAATAGAAATGCTTGGAAAGGCCGAATGTAAGACTGGCTTGCGTACCCACCCAGTTTTTAACCATTTAAAAATAAATTTGTTCGTTCGTACGTTCTCTCTTTCTATCTGTTTCTCTGTCTCTTTCTCTGTCTCTCTCTCCCTGTATGTCTTTAAGTCCATCCGCCACAAGTCATCCTGTCTGTCTGTTCGTACTTGTATCTGTCCGCACGTCTTTTTGGTAAGTTAATTTATGTTATGTATACTGATATATGAACTTAGCATAAATTGTTGTAAAATACGATTGCTGTGAAAAGAATGACTGGTTGGAAAGGCCCATGAAAGACAGACCTTGACCTATATACCCAATGCGTGACTCTAACAAATAATTGTGTTAGTTCGTGCTGAATGTTTTGTCCTGCTTCCCTCTTTGCCCGCTACCCTCCCTTCTGTTTTTCTTAATATTCATAACATGCACATTATTATATGAACACAACATGCTTTACTGATAAAATACGACTTCTGTCTGAAAGATGGGTGTTTGAAAGGGCCGAATATAAGACGGGCCTGCGTGCCTAATTTGTGACCTTTTGAAAATAAAGTTTGTTTGTTCGTCCCCCCCCCCCCCCCGAACTCACCTCCTCCTCGCCCACAACTCCCCCAACTCCATCACTCTTTCAATCTCAATAATTGCCTCTGTTCTCATTGGTCTCTCATTCTCCATCTAACAGGGTGAGATATCACAACATGTATGTTTTCCTTCTTTCTGCAGGGATACAAGCCAACACTTTTCTACCCCAAACAGAGCAACAAGCCGCTGTTGAAAGCTTTGGCTCTCCAGGTATGGGATACCAACGTGGTTATATCTTTACTTTTCATTACAAGCACAAAACTTCCATTAACTCTCACTACTTTTAGAGCGGAGTAATACATGAGGACTTGAGCGTGAGAATTTAGAGCCCCGTGGCTCGTACAAATACGAAACCACTTGTGACATTTTAATAATTTTGTTTTTATATAGGACCAAGCAAGGATGAGGGTCAACGCGAGGGCCAGTCCCAAGGTCACTCCCATGAGCTTCCTCAAGAAGGGCAGATTTATAAGGGTAAAATCAACGTGGTCGTATGCCCTCCATCGATACCTGCATGTGCAAGGGACTGGTTACCGCCTGGTTTTGAAACGTACCCACAGACAATGCGGAAGACTGGCCTGGGAACTGACATAGTTGTGCACTCTGAAAAACGCTAGCTCATCCTGATTGAGCTTACCTTGCCGTATGAGTCGCGAATGAACAAAAATCACCTGTACTAGAGTAGGGTATCTCGTGGCTGGTCTGAGGAGCGATGAGGCGTACGCGGTAAAAATCTTCGCTGTCGAGGTAGGCACAAGAGATCTTACCTCCATTTTCAGGTGCTTTGTGCTAAAGCTGATGGGCTTGCGAGGTAACGAGCGTAAACGGCCACTAAATCAACCAGGCAAAGCTGCTGAAAGAATTTCGAGCTGGCTCTGGAGGCAACGGAACATCGTGGGGGATGGGCCTCGGTAGACTGGTCCAAGTCCCTAGTGGAAAAGAACGTGTTATCCCTTAAAAGCCAGTGTCTGATAAATGTCTGCCGGTGTCTCTCTGCCCATGGTCGATGACTAACAATTGTCCGATGAACCAACCATAAGCTTGTCACTTTGGTCGTGAAGGTAGTCAACTGATATAATCTGCTACCGCAGCAACAATATAACACTAAATCTCACAGCACCTGATGAACATACCCAGATCGTCTTGTCCTTATCGAGTTCGATAAAGTGCAGCAGGGGAAGATCGGGGCCTGGTTGCGTGACCCAGGTCGGCCCACATTCCAAGATTGTTTAAGGGGTGCATTTGTCCGAGCAATTGCCGACGAAGGATCTCTACTGATGACCGCTGGACACCTGCCGTGCATGCTCCCGTGTGGAGCTCTTCTTCTCATTATACAGCAGTGTCAGGTTGTGTTCTTTATTGCGCTTTGTGTGAGCGGCCAGGTACATATAATATTTTACTCTTTGTTCTTAGCGGCCATCAACATTGCGTATATTCTAGCCTTCTCGGGCATTAGGTACGACTTGAATTTACTTCAGTTGTCAGCGTTGACGACTGTCAAGGAGGGCCGACTGCCAAATGTTAACAGTTCTAAAACCACGGGACGTAGGCTGGAGTCTCTAGTGGAACGTAAGCTGAGACTGTGGGTGGGGGGGGGGGGGCGTTTAGAGCCAGTTCTAAATCTTTTAGGGGTCGTTGGAAGCACTCGCATGGTGTAAGATAGAGTACGCGTCATTACCAGTGAAACTGTCGAAGACAGTGCAACCTGACACCCCTATAAAGGATAGTAGCGCGTGAGAAAGGTCAGGAAGTATAAATGAACGGCCAATCAAGGTGTACATGTGGCGGTAATCGTAGTTGTACTCATAAAAATTAAAACATTAATATAACAACATAACATAACTTGTGGTCATCTTTCTACAGTGTGAACGTCTGGACATCCCCAGATTGTCCTTCTTCCCCACTGACCCCCAGTGCATCGCCGACTCCTTCAACCTGGTCATCGACGCCCTCTTTGGCCTCAGCTTCACACCGCCCGTGCGACCAGATTTTGTTACCATCGTAGACAGCCTCATTCAGATTCAGGATAAGGTCCCAATATGTTCTATAGATATTCCTAGCGGTCAGTTGACACCGTCTTTGTATGTGAGTGTGAATGTGTGTGGTAGTGTTGTGTGTGATTGTGTGTGTGTGTGTGTGTGTGTTTGCGTGCATGCGGGCGTGTTGTTTGTTGTGTACGTGTGTTTATGTTTTATTTGATTTGATAATTGCTTTGTTTTATTGCATACAAAAAATAGTTGCTTTTATGAAGTCCTCGTTTGTTTGTATATTAAATTTCTCTTTCTCTGCCCCCTCTCACTCATTCTCTCTCTCTCTCTCTCTCTCTCTCTCTCTCTCTCTCTCTCTCTCTCTCTCTCTAGTTTAAGAGTTACGAACGCAGTTCATAATTTCGACATTGGAATGGAGGGCTGGCGCTAAGGAAAGCCATTGTAAACTACTGAACGTTCTGTACAGAATATGTAATTACGCTTGTACATATTTTATCTCTCCATCTCTATTAACCCACTTTACATCTCCAGCTCCACGAACCCACTTTTTTCTCCAGGTTCACTAGCCAACATTATCTCTCCAGCTTCACTAACCCACTTTTTCTCTCCAGCTCTAATAACCCACTTAATACCTCTCTCTCTCTCTCCAGGCTGGGATGTAGACAAGGGGAACCCCGAAGGTCTACAGCCCGTCATGCTGGTCTCCCTTGCTGTACCAAAACAGTGCGCCGCCCAGTTCAACGGGCAGAAACATTTTCTTGGCGGAAGGTGGGTTACCGCTGTTGTGATCAACCTCCTGATATTGAATGATTGATTAGTAGACTGATTGACTAAACACGTAAGTTGACGGTTTGATTGCAGGCACGCTGACACAAAGAAAACATTGCAAAGAGGGGGAGGGGAGGGGGGGTCAACCTGCTTTCCTCGCCATCCTTACACATTTTCTAGGCATAAATGGGGCAGGTTGACCTCCGGCTCATTTTGCACTGTGAAGAATTTTCTTTGCCATTTTTCTTTTCAGTTGAGACGACAGAGAGAATTATCAAGAGCTATATGAAACCTATCCTGATATACGGAAGTGAATCATAAATAGTTGGACGATTGGTATGACATTATTTGGAAATGGCGGAGATGTGGTTTTATAGACGAAGGATGAGAATACCCTGGACAGATAATAATAGTAATAAAGATGTAATTAAAGGAAACTGACATACAAAGAGAACTTCTTCTTCTTCTTCTTCGCGTTCACCAGCTGTACACTCTGACGGAAAGTTCTGGTTGATCGTCCACTACTGAACTGCAGTCCTGCTCCAGAACCTGAGTGTTGCGTGTGCATCAGTTTTACAGATCTCATTCTCTTGAATACAGACTGTTGGTTCCTTGCCTCTCCGGCAGATGCACTCCGACTTCAAAGGAAGCTCCCCAGTTAGTCGACTCTTACGACATGCTTTTGGGGAGGCAGTGGGTCTATTCTTGTTTTCCCCACAATGGGGGCCCCGGAATCAACACAGGGGACAAAGAGAACTGATTCTTTGGTCAAGTCATGAGAAGGAGAAAACTCAGGTACATCATGACGGTTGGAAAGTTGGAGGAGAACAGATTCAAACGGAGACTGTGAGACATGGACAGCTTGACATTGTGGCATAAAACATAATGTACTTCAGAAATGACTGAAAGTACACGAGACTGAAGGCTATGGATAGGACATGACTACCAATGTCACACGCAACAACTGTAAGAAGAATAAGTGGGTTCTTCTGTCTAGTTATAAATACCAATCAATTAGTTTTTCATACTGGTTTTAGGCGGGTTATACAGTCCTAAAAATTCCTTCGTTGCCTGACCAATACCCGACTCTGTATTCATAAATCCATCCAGATCGTATCTTACTTTGTGTCTTCAACTAGCTACTGCTTAGGTTGACCTCTTGTGTGATTTAGCCATTATGATTATACCTACTGTTGACATTTTATCTATTATGATTAAACCTACTGTTGACATTTTATCTATTATGATTAAACCTACTGTTGACATTTTATCTATTATGATTAAACCTACTGTTGCCATTTTATCTATTATGTTTATACCTACTGTTGACATTTTATCTATTATGATTATACCTACTGTTGAAATTTTTTCTATTATGATTATACCTACTGTTGACATTTTATCTAACATGATGAAACCTACTGTTGACATTTTAGCCATTATGATTATACCTACTGTTGTCATTTTATCCATTATGATAATACCAACTGTTGACATTTTATATATTACGATTAAACCTACTGTTGACATTTTAGCCATTATGATTATACCTACTGTTGACATTTTATCCATTATGATAATACCAACTGTTGACATTTTATCTATTATGATTATACCAACTGTTGACATTTTAGCCATTATGATTGTACCTACTGTTGACATTTTATCAATTATGATTACACCTACTGTTGACATTTTATCAATTCTGATTATACCTATTATTATCGTCCCTGCTGTTAGCGCTGTATCCATTATGATCGTCTTTGCTGTTGTCGCTTTATCCAATATAATTATCGCGACCCTCAACGTTTTATACGATATGATCATCTCAACTATTGGCGCTTTATACCTTATAATCGTCTGTACTGTTGACGCTTTATCCAGTATAATCGTCTCTACTGTTAGCGTTTTTTGTGTGTTATGATTGTACCTACTATAAGGATGACATGCCGTCTCCACAATAAAGGTTGACTACAGTGTTTGGGAATATTAGGAGTGATGCCCTAATACAACTCCCATACTACTTACCGGAAACTACGAGAACGGGTTTTCCCCCCTCCAAAAATCGTCCAGCCGCAGGAATCGAACCCTTCTCCTCGAGGATCGCGACAGATCTTGACCGCATTTATAACCGTCTGAGCCACAGAACCTCTACTGCTACTTTATCCACTATGACAGTACCCACTACGGGCGCCTTTTCTGCCAATAAACCGCTGGATAATTGTCTCCAACTCCGGCATTAACCTACAATGTATCCCAATACAGGAGACACATTAATAATCAGTACCCACCCATGCCACATCTGCCCATTGTCAGCTTGACACACTGCAAATTAAAATCAGGAATAATGACTGCTCTAGACTTCACCGGAAGGGATCAGATCAGAGAAGCTCTAGGAAAGTGACAATTATTTTTGCTGGATGCAACTAGAAGAACAAAATCTGGACAATGTATTTCTTGCAATTGACACCAGGAGCGACAAAACAGAAGTAAAGAAGTCACACACACACACACAAAACACAGGAGGAGAAGAAGAAGGAGGGGAACAATAAGGAGAAGAAGGAGGATGGGAAGAAGAAGAAAATGATGATTATCATGTTTGATGATGATGATGATAAAGAAAAATAAGACGAAGAAGAGAAGAAGAAGAAGAAGAAGTAGTAGTAGAAAAAGAAGAAGAGGAAGAAGAAGAAGAAGAAGAAGAAGAAGAAGAAGAAGAAGAAGAAGAAGAAGAAGAAGAAGAAGAAGAAGAAGAAGAAGAAGAAGAAGAGGGTATGAGGGGAGGAATAGGGGGAAAAAAAGAAGAAATTAAAGCAGATGTTTTCAAGCTAGCAATTAAGGGCACAAAGCGCTGGAATCATCGGGGAAATGAGAGAGCTTAACTGTGATAGATTTAAGGATTTTTCTCTAGAGGAAATGTGGTTTTAACGAGCTTCTTCTGTTATACGGTACACCAAACTCGTCAACTGTAGGGGACACGAAGACGGATTAACTCAAGGCAAATTTTGTTACACGCAACAAAAGCAACTAACTGCTGACTACTTCATGTGGCATCGCTATATTTTTTTGGACTTTGATTTCGACGTAACACGTCGCATGATGGAATAGTTTGCTGTGCATAGCTCTTAAGTAAGTAACGCCACCGCGGCTAGGACCCCACAAGGAGCGATAAACACCTGGTGACATAAAGTGAAACTAGTCGGATGAGAATCACCCAGGTCCAAGTCCCAGAACCTCTCACTGTGGAAATGGAAATGATGATTCAGGCTTTCGAATGTAAATGCTATAGACACATTTAAGGAATTGTTTTTTTATAACACAAAACTAATAAAAATGTGAGAGACAAAAAATACAAACTTGCAGGACATCAAGAGCCTCCGTTGGCAGTGGTGAAACGTCGAAAGTTAGCTTGGTTTGGGCACATGTGGAGACGATTGCAAAGACTGTGCTTCCAGGAACATTGGAAAAGGGGTGGGGGAGAAGGAGGGGGGTTGGTAGTCGAAGAAGACGGGGGCAAAGAAGAATATGAATGACAACACCAAGAAATGGACAGGACTAATTTATCATACACTTATTCATCAAACAGGCAGAGAAAGATGACATGTTTTATGTGCTAGTGCTTCAATCAGAATTATGATATGTTAAGTCAGAGAAACCTAGTTCAACCGTTAGGTTATATTAGGGTTCACGACTTCAGCCGGGGTGGGGTTTTAAAATTGCGACCCATATTGGAACGAGGGTTTAATTCTGTAGCTCTAAATTTTTATGCTGCGTGAGAATGTTCAATTATTTTCATAGAAGCAATGTTTCCAAACTGTGAACTTGAACTCAGAAAACACCAATAATAAATTTCAAAATTTCACAATCATCTCTGGAAGTGCAAACTACAGCATCATTTAAATATAATGAACTAGTTAAATAACTGGAATAGTTGAACTCGTTTAACTGAAATACAAAAACTGACTGACTGACGTTCTATGCATCGAGCGATAAACACCCGGTGACACAAATTGCCCTCATTGGGATGAGGATCACTCGGAGACAGGTCCCAGAAGCCCGTTCGACCCACAGGTTAAGTTATATTAAGACCCCCGGCAACAGCCAGGATGGGGCTTTAAAAAACGAAAAATTACTTTCCATATTGGACCAGGTGTTAAATGCAAATACAAAATCATCTACAACAGGGCGACTGTATATTTTTGATTGCACAAATCTGAATGAAGGCAATTTACTGTTGTGCTTTATCAAAACCTAGCATTCAACAGTTTGACGACAATTTGAATGTCATTAGTCCGTCTTGTTCTTCATCGGCCTGTTGTCCTCAGTATCAGATTTTCTTTACCGTAACTGCTATTTTAGTATTTAAAAAGATCGTCCAAGAAGAGATGGGTGATGCAGTTCCCTCAGCAAGATATAATGACAGTGACAGAGGTATCAGTTTCATCGTGGTGATCCTTGTTCATTGCTCATTTTAGAATGGGAATCTGAAGCTAAGTGCTTGGATGCCTTGATGCGTCCTCCATTGGGGGGGGGGGGGGGCGGGAGGGGGGGGGGGGAGGAAAATATTTTGTAAGGCGACGACAAAGAGGTCGGCCTGATTTAGAGATGTATGTAAATTTTTCTTTGAAAGAATGTGTTTATACATTTTACATTGTTTCACTGTTAAAATGTATCGATATTCTGTTAGATCGATCCGACCCATTCGTGTTCCCTTCTCCGATGCAGCAGCTCTCTCAGTGTCTCCATGAACAACGTACTCAGCGGGAATGGACTCGCTTATCTTCTTTCTTCGCCGCGCAACCGTTTTCAGCTTGCTTGTCCTTTTGTGATACCCATTTCCAAAAGGCGGGTAATCATCGCTGCCTATTTCCTTGTCCTAGTGCGCTCCTCCGCTGGAAATAGTTGCCACACTGTAGGATGTGTATAAGCAGCCCATCATTGGGCGTTGCAGACAGACAGGAAGTATGAATACTATTTACGGTAGCTTATAATTGGCCGGGCGTGAATATAACGGTTGTAATCGAACCTTACACTTTATATTGTCATTTAAAAATGCATCTTTCAACTTTTTTTTTTTGATTATTGTTTACTTTTTAAAATAAATAAGCCACTCCGTTTAAACCTCAAACATGGAGAGAAGAGCGCTCGCTGCATGATTACGCCACTAAACAGTAACATGTGAAAGCTACCAGTTTCTAATAATAATAGAAATACTAATTGCTAGCTGCACATACACAGTCAACAGCGAAGTGACGAGGGGGAAAATATCACGTGATAGTTTGTGCAGTGTAACCGTTACTGATGACGCTTCACCACTGCAGGCTAGTCGCGTCGGACCAAGACTTATACATGGCAACAGGTTGCCGAGGGACTCCTCTTGCGATCTTCCACTATCTCTGTTTTCGTTAATCTTGCAAGTAACCGCAACATATTGAAATTTTTCTCTTCCCCTAAATCGCACTCCAAATGCTATTACATGTGTTTACAATCGGTGTCTGTGGCTTAGGTGTTGCCATGGCGTTTCTTAATTCCGAGATGCCCGTTTCGATCTCATCCGCAGGTGATTGGGAAACACCCCCTTACATTGATTACATTGGTATCGAGAGCTTATCAATTAGTAGCTATGGCAAACTACTGAATGTAAAATTGCCTAGGAATATCCAAGCGGCCAACAAGTGGTGAAGATGTCTCTACAGCGTCCCATAAAGGCTACGCATCTATTTGTGTTTTTGATATGTCTCCGCATCTGTGCCTTTGTCAAACAATTAGGCAAGATTAGCCGACACAAAGAAAAATTGGGGGGGGGGGGGGGGGGGGTTTGTGACGTGGGGCAGCTCGTTGCGTGATATTCGTTTTGTCCCAAACTAGGATTGAGTGCTTCTGATTTCCTTTACAGGAAGCGGCCCCATTTACATTGATCGCATTAACGACAGTACGCCGCTGCGTTCTGAATGCTTGGCCATTCCTATCAGGCTATTTAGATCTCTATCGACGACAGAAACACATTGCTTGCCTCCAGCAGAGCGTCTCATGTGATATAGTTAGGATAACAGCAGAAGGATATGAAGAGGAGGGAGAAGCACAAAAGAATGGGGAGGAAGAAGAGGAGGAGGAGGAGGAAGAAGAAGAAGAAAAAGAAGAAGAAGAAGAAGAAGAAGAAGAAGAAGAAGAAGAAAAAGAAGAAGAAGAAGAAGAAGAAGAAGAAGAAGAAGAAGAAGAAGAAGAAGAAAAAGAAGAAGATGTTGATGATGATGATGATGATTATTATTATTATTATTATTATTATTATTATAAAGGTAATGATGATGATGAAACAGCAGTTTAAGTATATCGATTTGCTTATGGTGACACAGCGGGGAAAACTCAAAGATGAAATCATTTGCCCTGCAATTTGAGTGCTGTGGTTTCAATCTTCGTCATTTGGATGACAGTTGTTTTGTAGAGATACCGATCTGTGTTTTTGTGCCACTGTCTTGTATTTTGACCAACAGGACTGCGAGAAGAGATCAAGTCATTTTATATACAAAGACGGGTGCATAGATGTCTAATCTCACATTTAATCATCCTTTCATCCTACCCACCCACATTGAACTACGGTTTACATTGTACCCATTTTGTGGTGCCCCAGTCTAGCTGTGCTCAGGTGGCTGGCTAACACCTGGAGAATGGAGGGTGTCAGAGTCCCTAAGGACATCATCTATGGTGGATTAAAGACGAGTACAAGATGTCGAAGCGGACCTCAACTACAGTATAAAGATGTGTGCAACTGGGACATGAATGACAGAGGTGGACTTGTGGGAACAAAATGACATGGACCGTGTTGTGTGGAGAGGGCCCATCAGAAATTGAATAAGAATGAAAGAATAAATTATTGCACAAAGGATGAGAGATGAGCGTCTGAGAAGAAACAGACTGAACATGAATGTTGAGAACAATGATCCTGAAATCCCCATGCTAGAATTATAGAAGACTTCTCTTAACGCGGGTGGGTCTTGCTGGACACACTCGCCATCGCCATGGGTTCTGAGACCCACGCCTCCTCCCAGGGGTCTCCGTGGTGAAGGTGGTCAAGACGTTTGCCTCGCGCTCTGAATGTCGCGTGTTTGTTTCCCAGCGGTGCCTTTCATTTCACTGGTTCAATTTTTACGGATATCCAAGGGGACCGTCGCTGGAGCTACAAAGGTCGTGCTCTGTGCGACCCTCTAGGTAGGCAGCTAGCTGTTCTGCAGAGAGGGACTGAGCCATATGGGATAAAACCCAGTGCGATGAAGTCGATCCGCTCACTGTTACCTTTACCGTATCCCTCCTTCATAGCTAATAATAGATAAAATACCGTCTGGAAAGACGGAAAGGCGCCAATCATCATCAGTATAACTGCAGGAGTGAACCGGGTCAAGCATTAGCGCAGTGTCTTATCGCTCTCTTGCCGGCATGCGGCAGGATGTCTTGGGTTTGATTCTCGTCGATGGCCTGAAAACACTCGTTTACTTTTGTTAACGTAAATCGACAAAAAATTAACCCTGATAGAAAGAGAAAATAAAAGGCACTACTCAATGAGATCATGTAAATTTGTGAGTTATTTTTGCTACGCTTGTCTTATGTCATTCTTGTAACCATATATCTTGCAACATTATGCTACGTAATTCTTCATTGTCGTCTGTAAGTCTCGCAACCATTGTCGTGTTTAATTCTTGACTCGTAATTCCAACATACAACGATCGAAACACCTGTTGACTGCGTGGATTATTATCATGGAATGGGGCGTTGCAGGTCGAACTAGCCTAGAATGGGTACCAGGATGTATGTTCTGGGAAAGTAAAGACGGTCGGCTTAATGCTGACCACATTACCCAGCTTGTGCCGATGTGTATGTGCAAATGTGAGTGCTCCTCTCATATGCATGTTGCGCCTACAGACGTGTACTGGGATCTTTACTTCTTTACTATTTGTGTATGTATGTGTGTTTAAGTCATGCAAACTTTTGTATTGTATGTAATTCTTGCAACCATTGTCTTATTATCTAATTCTTGTAACCATTGTCTTATTATCTAATTCTTGCAACCATTGTCTTATTATCTAATTCTTGCAACCACTGTCACGTGTAATTCTTGCAACCATTGTCTACGTGTGTGTCTGTGTATGTGTGTGTGAGTGTTTGTGAGCGTTTGTGCGGCGTGCGAGCATGTGTATATGTGTGTGTGCGTGTGTGTGTATGAAGTGTCTTTACAAACTTTGTCTCATGTATTTCCTCTGATAAATTACTTTTTTCATTCTTGCTAACTTTAAATGATGTTTATCTTGTAACATTTGACCTACGTAATTCTTATAACCTGTAAGTTACGCAATTTTTTTAATCTGCATCCACGTGTAACTTTTAGGTTATGTTATTATTATTTTTTTTTTTCGCTGCAATTCTCTGTTGTAATTCTTGTTTTCACTTTTGGTTTACTTCCTCCCGCAGGTTTCTACCCTCTGGTCTGGCTCAGAAGTACGGACTCCGACTGCCAGCTTACCCCGGCACAGACCCCGTGGTGGAGCTGAAGATCCCAGAGAATAACACAGCCCAGCAATCTTGAGGATGTACTTTTGACCATCAGCACTAACTCAGCTTCACCTTTTACATTTCAATGATTTGTTCCGCATTTTGCGCACCAGGACTATGTGTTTTTGGTACAATACTTATCAGAACGTTGAGGCTGACTACATTCAGGAGAGAATCGCCTTGTGTGTGTAGATCTGTTGTATATTTGTTTATGTCATGTTTCTATACTCTTATTGTTGTTTTTCTGGATGCTACATTGGAACGAGAGTTCGAGAATTTGTATTTTCGAATGCTGCTGTAACTACTACTGCCACCACCACCACCACTGTTTATACTACTACTATTGTTGCTGCTGCTGCTCCTGCTTCTGCTGCTCCTACTACTACTACAAATACTGTTGCTGCTGCTGTTGTTGCTGCTGTTAATACTACTTTTATTTTTTCCATCTTTATGCTTTATCATTCCCATCATCATCATTTCCATCATTAATATTATCAGTACTTTCATTACCACCACATTATTTTCCTCAAATTAAGTATGATTTCTCAACCAATTTCAGTGAAAGGACCATAGATATTTTCATAATCTGTTGGAATTAAGACAATTAGTCTTTCAATGGAATATGAAAGAAAGTATCACTCCAAGTTTCCATACTCGTCTCTCACGACATATGTGGTAGATTATAGGGTTATTATCCCTGTTTGGTCGGGTTAAACATAGCATTCTCTCCATACGCTGACATATAAATTCAGGAATAGTTTTCTTGTCAATAAAACATTATATCTGGAGACTTTCTGCCGCTCTCCAATGCCTTTTTCGGACGATCAGTTTGTAGATTGTTTTGCTTATGGCCCTAGCTAGTCCTGAAACAAAACATTACTTTGATAATCACTGTTGTGTGACACTGGTCATCACGTTTGTCCGAAGCATTCTGTCACATTATCATTATCATCTTTATCTTTATCATCATTTTCCTGTTGAGCGATTAGAGTCACGTGGACCCGCAGCCCATTCATCCATTCTGTTCTGTCCTGAGCAATCCCTTTGATATCGTGGATGGCATCATGAATAGCATCCTTTCTTGCATTCTTCTGTAGCATGAAAAAAAAAAATAAAGGCTGTCTACGAACCCAAACCTTCTCTTTTTTCATCCGGTCTTAGGACCTGCAACGGTGAAGATCTTCGGTCACATCTTCTATAAAGTAAAGGACTATTTTCTACGCCTTTTCGTATTGGGCATATAGGGCTAGACCTTGATTTTATAGACCATTCGGTGGGTGATGTGGTCAGCATCACTTTTGTCGTGTACCTGATACCCACTCAAGGCTGGGTGGACCTAAGAGCGAAGGTCAACTTTGAAAAAGTCCGGCTCCGCCAGGACCTGACTCCACGACCTTCCAATCCGCAGGCCAATATCTAGCCGCTACTCCACGACGACTCCCTCTGTCACATGTACTAGGAATAGTTTATGACACAGATGTTCGTCTGCGCCATGATATACAATAGCGTCCTCTTTCTTTGTCCCTATCTGGCTTGCCAGTAGACGACTTCGTCGCTGGTCGGGACAACATGTGAGTCTGACTTCTTCGATAGCATCAATACTGCAGGAATCCTTTTCAGAGCTCTTGGCGGCGTGCAATGCTTAGCCATTCTATATGGCCACATAACCTGGTCACAGTTATAACCTAAAGCGCTTCCTTCTAGGACGCTGGCTGAACATTACATTTTTTTTTTCCAGCGAAGTGCCCACTTTGGTCCGCAGCTACTTCTGTGCCCCTCCAACCTTCTTGTTGTTGTAAATGAACTCGATTTCCCGATTCTCGTGACGTGCCCAAAGTTGTCCGTTGGACGTAGTTCTGATTACGGACCATTTTGTACGACGTCTTCACCAGAAGAGCTGCTGGTTGAAGAATTAGACGTTGATTCTCTGGCAGGAGACTGGAGATCGAGTCCTCGGTAAGACAATTATTTTGTTTTCAAGGGGCAAAAATAATTACCCATACCTGCTCAGTTCATGTCACTGGTACGATATCCCCATGCGTCTGTATCCCTGTCTTCATCATCAAGTGCCTAGTCGACTTATGTAGACGATTACACTTTTCCTTTATCTGTGATCTTCATCATCATGTTTCACTTCATGTGCTGATCGTCATTCTGTGTTTTCTCTTCCCAGTCGTCACAACATGTTTCAGTTTTCTTCTTCTCATAACATGACCACAAAATGTCACCTGGTTCTTTCCGATGTTTGTAATGTGTTTTCTTCGAGCCCTTGCCTTTTTCGAAACATCTGGGTTGCTTTCTGTAAAGATAGTGTTTTCTTCCATTACTCTTTTATCAGTTCAAAGTGACTCCATCACTTTGATACAAAACCACTCCTTTGCTGTTTCCACATAATTTCACAATAGTTTGATTTTTATCCATGATCCATTTCTACATATTTAATTACTTAAACTTAAACAAAGAAACTATTGTATTTTATTTTATTTTTTAATTAGATACTTTGCAATTATAGTAACTATAATTTGCGTTTGCTTACATTTTTTTAATTTAAAAAAAAAAGTAGGTTTCAAGGATTCGAGTTGTCTGTTTCTTTTTTAAATTTGTACAGATTTTAAGTGCCATTTCCTGTACATCTTTATTGTACGAAGAGGGGTCTCTGATCAGGTAGTGCCTGCATCTATCAGTGTGTGTACTCTTTTCTCTGTCTGCCTGTCTTTGTGTCCATCTGCCCCCCCCCCCCTTTTTTTTTCTCTCTCCATCTCTATCTCTTTTTCTCTCTCTTTCTCTGTCTCATTATTGCATTAAATATATTTACCGTCTTCTATTATGAAACATTTGGTATTGTTTTACGTATTCCCTGCGTGTTGTAACTGCGTGTTTTATTATGAGAAGGGAGGGGCAGAAAAGTGGCTGGGTACTATATGTATTTTTTTTTTTTTTTTCATCGAACACCGGCTGTTAATTCCAGTGGAAGGTCCCGGTTAATCGTCCGCTTGGACTTTTGGCTTTCACCTGGACCTGATTTTTGCGTGTACAACCGTTTTTCATTTCCCTGCCTCTTGGGCAGCTGTACGCCGACTTCGAAGGAAGACGTCAGGCCTATTTCTAGGGTGACTGTGGCCATTGTTTTGTGTGGGTCGAGACGTTGCCTGATTTGTGTGGTGTCCATTTTGTCGCCTTCGCCGCAGGTATTGCCCCCGGAGTACCCCTTTGGGGTAGCCCCCTGTGGAACAGTTGGCCCTCAAGGGAAGGCAGGGGCAGATCATGGGCATTCCCCGCCATCCAAGGAGGCTTCCATGCATGCAGAGCCGGCACATATCGCTCTGTTTCTGGGCTCACCCAAGGAATCGTCACGTCCTGCACATGCCTGCTTAACCTCACAACCGTATCAGGCCTCCCGCTCGACAGGGGCTGCGCCCTCTGGAAGTCTGCGGGGAGCAGCCTTTGGGTTTTGGACTTTTGTGACCACACAGATAGGTACGTTAGCCCGACAGAATTTCACATCCTGAATCAGGCATATCGTTGTCAGTTTTTTCCCAACACTCGGGCAAGTGAGGTCTTTGGGTGTGTGTATTCGGTCTCTTTCAGTTCAGTGCAAATTTTGATGGTCAGATTTTGATCCGTATGATCTAGTTTTGTCGGACATTTAGACTTAGCCATCTGATGGATGGTTGCTGTTGTGGTGTACCCCAGCGCGGTGACGACGACACTGAGGGTTAACCGAGGATGTACGTGAGTGGCCAGCCTATGGATGGTTTTGTTGTGGTGCACCTCAGCGCGGTGACGACGACACTGAGGGCCAACCGGGGATGCACAAGGATGGCCAGCCCATGGATGGTTGCTGTTGTGTTGCCCCTCAGCGCGGTGACGACGACACTGAGAATTAACAGAGGATGTGCAGTGAGCAATGTTCTCTATACTCAGCAGTTTTTTTAACCAAGAGTTGTAATTTTAGCTGTATGTTTGTCAACCCTACTCATGTTCCTAATGAGTTTTGATAACGTTTCACCCAAGCGTTTGGGGGCGGGCTGATGAGAGCCACAAGGACACATCACCTCTGGGGGCCGCCAAACTCCGAGATCCCCTGACAGCTCTGTTAATGCTCATTTGAGACATTATCCGTGGCGCACGACGAGGACGTGCTGTAGGGGTCTTGCGTGAGGATCTGTACAACCAGGATAGTGAAGGACTGGCGCCCGAGTGACGTACGGAGTATCTCCTTATACACATCATGATGGACTTAACTTCCCCTCACGCCTGTGACATAAATCACCGCGCCACACTATATGTATAAAATGAGGCTAAAATCATACTTTTTTTATATACATCAGACAGCACTTAGGGGGTGGTGTCGTCAACAATATATATATATATATGAGTCGCAATAGAGCACTGGCTGCCCCACTTGCCTCCCTGTCCAAAGATAATGTGTTTGGATCCCCATTGAAGTCAGAAA
The DNA here is from genome assembly GCA_905116865.2 of Candidula unifasciata. Lineage (NCBI taxonomy): Eukaryota > Metazoa > Mollusca > Gastropoda > Stylommatophora > Geomitridae > Candidula > Candidula unifasciata. Next base: position 59,671 of record CAJHNH020001528.1, on the reverse strand, counting down.
TGTCTTAACAGTGTATCAATTGTAAAATGGCTACTTTGGAAAGTTATAGAACATGAAGGTAGTCAGCAATTCGCTACAATGATGTAGACAGGTATGAGCATTATGAGGACTAACAACATAAATAGGGTGCTGCTACATAAGTACCTCCACCGTCGACAGTTTTAAATAATTACGTTCCACGTCATGAGAGTTGTGTACCGCGTCATGAGAGTTGTCTACCGCGTCATGAGAGTTGTGTCGCGTCATGAGAGTTGTCTACCGCGTCATGAGAGTTGTCTACCACGTCATAAGAGTTGTGTACCGCCTCATGAGAGTTGTGTCGCGTCACGACAGTTGTGTATCACGTCATGAGAGTTGTGTAACACGTCATGAGAGTTTTGTAACCGGTAATGAGAGTTGTGTCCCCCGTGATGATTCTTGTGTCCCCTGTGATGATTGTTGTGTCCCCCGTCATGAGAGTTGTGTACCCTGTGATGAGTATTGTGTCCCCTGTCATGAGAGTTGTGTACCGCGTCACGAGAGTTGTGTAACTCGTCATGAGAGTAGTATACTGCGTCATGAGAGTTGTATACCTCGTCATAAGAGTTGTGTACCTCGTCATGAGAGTTGTGTACCTCGTTATGAGAGTTGTGTACCTCGTCCTGAGAGTTGTGTACCTCGTCATGAGAGTTGTGTCCTGTCATAAGAGTTGTGTACCTCGTCATGACAGTTGTGTCGTGTCATAAGAGTTGTGTACCCCGTCATGAGAGCTGTGTCGCGTCATGAGATTTATGTCGCGTCATAAGAGTTGTGTACACGTCATGAGTGTAGTATACCGCGTCATAAGAGTTGTGTACACGTCATGAGTGTAGTATACCGCGTCATAAGAGTTGCCAGTCTGAGACGAAGTCCACGTGGAGCGCTGCGTGAAACACGCTTTCAAAAAAAAAAAAAAAAGCTTTAAGGCATCGACATATACTCTTTCCTCATTCTTTGTATAACTCCACGCTGTGCCACATTGGTAGTTATTTACATCTACAGCCCTTTGTTTCGTCTACTAACAGTAACTTCTAACAAACATGATCTTCCAGAACATGAAATCACACTGTAGAGCATCTTCTCTTTTAGTTTCCCTCTGCTTCTCTTCCCATCCATTGTAACGATATACTCCAGTTTTCCTTTCTCACAACCTCACCAAAGAATGTTGATCGTCTCCTACTGCTGTGGGTAATCGGTTCTCTTGGTGAAGTCATTTCTTTCATTCACTTGTATTACTTTTTCTTTCTGCCGGCCATGATGTTATTACTCTTCAATGAAATCCCATTTCTGCAGATCTCACATAATTGTTTTTAATTACTAATCAAGGCTGTCCATGATTCACTTCTGTACAGTAGAACTGGTTTTTATTAGCTCTTAATATGCTCTTTCTTTACTATATATATATATATATACAGGTGTGAGTGTGTATATATATATATATATATATATATATATATATATATATATATATATATATATATATATATATATATATATATATAATATGGTTATGACATAACCAATAGGGGGCAAATGATGCTTTGGTTGTATCTGAGAGTTGTGTATCGCGTCATGAGAGTTGTGTATCGCGTCATGAGAGTTGTGTATCGCGTCATGAAAGTTGTGTATCGCGTCATAAGAGTTGTGTATCCCGTCATGAAAGTTGTGTGTCGCGTCATGAAAGTTGTGTATCGCGTCATGACAGTTGTGTATCGCGTCATGAAAGTTGTGTACCTCGTCATGAGAGCTGTGTACATCGTCATGATAGTTGTGTATCTCGTCACTACTATCTGCTATTTTTGTGGATTTAAATGTCTTCTTTATCTATGGAAAAGTGAAAATGGTATCGGGTCACACCACATGGCTCATACTTTTGGTTATTGTCAGACACCTTTTATAGGTGTGTGACACAAGTACAATTGTTATTTGTGCCAGGTGTACCCACACTTCCATGAACATGTAAACGCTGATGACCTTGTTCCAGTTCTTAAATAATGTTTATTTAGAAACTCTTGATAACTGCAAAGTTAGTATGTTTATTTAAGCACTCATGATAATTGCAAAGTTAGTATGGCTTCCGCACAACGTTATCGACTACTGAGTAGCCACAGATTTTATTCTTATGGTTCACAAGCACACTAATCTCAAATAGTCACTGGCTAAATACATCAACAGTACGCTGGTATAGCTGATCACAAACTCATCCTCGCAATATGAACAAAGTCATGAGAGGCTAGCTGATGCCTCTATAGCAATAATTACGTATCCTCCTAACTACTACACTTGACTTTATAATCCGGCTATACAACAGAAACACTTGTCACCAGTATGAATAACACTACTGTTCCGTTCACAGTTTTAAATCCAGTCCATTCCAAGCGAAAAACAATTCCCACCTTTTAAGAGGGCCCCAAACAAACACATCCGTTCACTGGACTGTCCAACTACTAACTGCCGTGTGTCACTCTACCTGTTTGTCCAGTCCCCCTGTAACCTCCCCACTCAGTTACCTGTATCGCCGTGCCGGTCTACACACAACCCGTCTGACCAGTAATTGACCTGTCTGCTGTTATGAGTCAGTCTAGTCATTGTTTGTCTTTATCTCTCAGTGTGTGGTAAACTTGACTCATGACAGTTTCACCCCCGCTTTTCAAAATGATACTATGTATCATTTCTGTTCATGGTTCATTATTGCACCCTGTGTTATGTTCTTTTGGTGCTACCCGTGTGTAAATCTCTAGATAGATTGTCTGGTCACCTTGCATGTATCATGTCATTACCATTTTCTATCTATACTAGTATAAATCCTGGATTTATGAAGGTCCTAACACATTTCTGATGCTAAACCCATGCTATTCCTTGTACCGCATAACATCATCTGGTTGAAGGTTGTTTCCTTAATGGCCCGTGTCTTTTGCCCCTTTATCCAGGCTATGTACTAAGTATGTCTTTACTCTTAGGCCGTTACAGCCCCATCATGAACCATATGATAATTGATAATACCTCTCTCCTAATCAGCGGTGACATAAGATGTGATGCATATGAACCGAGTATTCTCTAATGTTTGCTAATGACACAAGACAGTAAATGGGGAGGGAATAGCTAGTATAGCTAGGACATTTGAGGCTAAGGAGTTAGAATTGGGGAAAATACAAAAGGTAGGGGGGGGGGGGGGGTTAATTTCTGCAACAGAGGGGTTTGTAGACAAAAGAATATTCATGAATTAATTACTGTAAGTATTATCCAAAAGCCTTTCATTCATATTTCATGTATTCAACAGACAGCCATTCATCCTTCTTTTTTTTTTTTTTTTTTCTTTTTTTTTTTTTCATGTCATTTTATCATGTTGTTTAAAGACGTGACAGGATGTCAGCCAGGGCATTATTTATGCCACTGATGTGGACTAATTCAAAGCTGTAGTTCTGCAAAAGTAGACTCCATCTGTAAATACGATGATTCTTCGGTGTTCCTTCTTTAAAGACTGTCAGTGGTTTGTTGTCTGTCTGTACTATAAATTTCCTGCCAAGCAAATATTTTGCAAATTTCGTAACTCCCACCACAAGAGAAAGTGCTTCAAGTTCTACTGTGGCGTAACGTTTTTCTGCTTCTGACAGCTTCCGACTGGAATAAAGTACTGGGTGGAGAATGTTCTCATGTTCCTGTAATAAAATACATGATATGGAATACCCACTTGCATCGCACTGTAAGATGAAGGGTTTTTCGAGGTCAGGTAACTTTAAGATTGGTGATTTCGAGAAAGCTGTTTTGATATTGGTCAGAATTTGTTCCAGCTGCGGGGTCCATGCTATCTTTGTAGGCAATCCCTTCTTAACGAGTGAAGATAATGCTGCTGTCATGCCAGCAAAGTCAGGTAGAAATTTATTGTAATAGTTTATCAGTCCCAGCATTGATCGAACTTGCTTTTTTGTTGTTGGGGCTTTAATATCCAATATTTTTGAAATAATTTTGTCATCTGTTTGTAAGAATCCATTGCCGATCTTGTGACCCAGGAAATCAATTTTTGTGAACCCGATTTCTACTTTACTGGGTTTTACTTTCAAGCCGAATTCTCTTAATCTCTTAAATACCTGGGTTAAGGAAGAAATGTGGTCCTGCATATTTGCATTGTGAATACAAATATATCGTCCATATATGTGGCAACATTCTTAATGTCCTTAAGTACAATGCGCATCATGCGAACAAATGTTGCAGGAGAATTTTGTAATCCAAAAGGCATTTTGCACCATTCGAACAATCCCATCGGTGTAGCAAATGCAGTAATATGCCTTGATTCTTCGGTAACTGGAATTTGCCAGTAACCCTTAGTGAGGTCTAATTTTGAAAAGAATTGTGATTGGCACATGGTTGCAATAAGTTCATCTGCATTTGGGATTGGTTCAGCATCCAAATGGGTAATGGCGTTTATTTTACGATAATCCACGCAGATTCTGAGTGTACTGTCTTTCTTTTTGACGATAACCAGCGGTGATGAATAGTTGGAAGATGACCTCCTAATAATACCACATTTTTCCAATTCAGATATTTCAGCCTCTACTTGTTTTTGATAGTGCAGCGGGATGGGATATGGTTTTGTCTTAACTGGTATTTCTGTTGTGAGTCTTATGTGATGTTTGATTACCGATGTGCTGCCTGGCGTATCTGAAAAGATGTCATGGAACTGTTGAAGGATCTTCATTAGTAGTGCTCTATCCTCATGAGGAATTTTCGCTGTTGACTTTAATATCTTTCCACGACGATTCGACTGTTGTTGAAGGTGTAGGAATTTGGTCAGTTATAGTGTCTTCCTGTTGCTCATTGATAGTTAAGGCTAAAGACGCAATATGCTCGTTTATATGCCTGGGGGGTTTGTAGCTCATCTCGAATCTTAAATGGCTTGAGCATGTTAATGTGGAAGATTTTTGGCTTGCCTTTCACCAGTATCTCGTAATCCACATCCGAAATTTTTTTTGGTTACCTTGTATGGACCTTGCCATGATACTGACAGTTTATCAGATGGAAGTGGTAATAGTAAAAGCACTTCTTCTTCTTCTTTTAAGGCAACTGTCTTAGCCTTTCTATTTGCATATTGTCTGTACACAGTACCCGAGGTTTCAAGGGCCTGTTTTGCAGCCATGCAGGACTTTATAATCCTCTCCCGTAAACTGATGACCATATTATAAGCATCTATGGTTGGCTGGTCTTCAACTTTCCCCGTAATTAGTTCTTTATAAATTTGCAATGGTCCACGGGGGTTGGCTCCATAGACCAACTCAAATGGGGAATGTCCTGTACTACTCTGCGGCACCTCTCTATAGGCGAACAGGATGGCTGGTAGAAATATGTCCCAGTCTGCGGGGCGTTCAGCTGAAATTTTTGCCAACATTCGTTTCAATGTACCATTTAAGTTTTCTACAATACCATTTGTCTGTGGGTGGTATGGACTCGCAAATTGCTGTTTAATACCCATTATTTTAGTGACTGCTTGTGTGGCAGCAGAGATAAATTGTGTTCCTCTGTCGGATAGAATTGTTCTAGGGAAGCCGATTCTTGAGAAAATGTGTATGAAGGCTTCTACAATAGCCTCAGCTGTAATATTTCGAAGCGGAATCGCTTCAGGCCATCTGGTACACAGATCTATTACTGTAAGGATATATCTGTTTCCCTTGTTTGAGGTAACATTTAATGGTCCGATTATGTCCACTGCAATTTTTTGAAATGGTCTAGATGCTAAGTCAGTCACCTGGATATGAGCCTTTGGGTTTTTCCCTTTCTGTGACTGTTTTTGACAAATCTCACAGGTACGAACAAATGTTTTTGTGTCCTTGCTGTACCCTGGCCAGTAGAACTGCCCCAGGATTCTTGATTTTGTTTTAGCCGTTCCCATATGACCAGAAAACGGCGCATCATGTGCCATTTCTAGTACTTTTTTGCGAAACTGTTCCGGCAGCACCGTTTGTGATACTGTCATCGTTCCTTTTTTATACACCCTTGCCAAGATATCCTTTTTCAGTGTAAACCACCATCTACCAGACTTTGAAATTCTAGGCTTTTCATTTACGAGGTTGAAACATTTCTTTAATGTGGGGTCCGTCCTCTGGAGTTCTGAAAATGAGGGTTGACCACCTGCTGGGGTTTCCATGTTAGGGATGCTGATGGATTGAATCAGATCTGTCTGTGCTTTATCTTCTTGTTTTTGCGTTTGCTGTCTTGTGACAGCATTTACGTTAGGAAACTGTTCCTCCCAGTTTTTGATTGCTAACTCATCATCAGTATTTACATTTGGCACATTACCAATGAGTATTCCGGCACATGGCGCGGGCAGTACTGCTGCCTTTGTTATGCCGGTGTAAAAGGGGCAATTTATTTTTACAAGAGCTACCTTATATCTTTCCTTATTACCTCCAAAAGTTCTGCACACAATGTGCTCTCCTGTATAGTCTTTCTCTTGCACTAATGCTCTGTGTACACCAATTAGTGTCGCGCCTGTATCTCGGATTACTGTGCAAGGTATACTGTTAGCGAATCCCCTGAAGTAGCGCAAGGATCCACTGGTCATGTTAGCCGAGTGTGCTTCTTGAATCGGCACACTGTGTCCGCAAGTTAGATTCCCATCTTCGTGGAATTCTTTGCATATCTTGCAGTTTTCGATCCTCAGTTCAGCAATCTCTTGGACTGAGTTGGCTATTAAGTCTTCTTCCGATTCACTGCTTGATGAATTCAGGACCATATTAGCCTCTCTTATTATACTTCTTGCATGGCAGTCCCTGCGTATATGGCCAAATGCCCCACATTTAAAGCACTGTAGGTTTGTGGCATACCTTGTTACCTTAGATTGTTGTTTTTGGACAAAATCTCGTAGATACTTCATGTAATTTGGGTTTTTATCACACATATCTAAGCTACCATGCTTGTGATTGCAGTGTGAACATGTTATTAGAGTTCCTCGTTTTGCTACTGGGTGTCGTGCTTTTCTCTGATAGGTGCTATCGTTTTGATAGCTGTAGGGACTTCTCTCTTGAGAATATGTCGCAGCTGCCCCAAAAGCTAGATCGGGTTGAGAGCAGGTCGCAAAGACCTCCTTATGGGCGTAAAAGAATGCTTCTCCTTTTTTCTCCATGTCACCTACTGATGTGCATCTGTTCTCTTGTAAGAACGTCGACATACTAGCAGGAATTGAGACTAAGAGTTTATCACGCACTAGCAAATCCTTCAATAAAAAGAAAGAGTCTTGGACTTTTGCCGCTTTCAGCCATCTATCTAGAGTACTCTGCACCTCTGCGACATAGTCCACAAACGTCTGGTTGCTTTTTGGTGCCAGAGTTTTGAAAAGTGTTCTGTACCCTTCCTCATCAAGACTAAAATGGGCTAGTACTCGATCTCTCACATACTCATAGTCCATACGGAGTTCTTCCGGTATTGTTTCCACAATTTTAAGGGGTTCCAATGCTAGATGTCTGTGAAAGATTATGTGCCATTCGTCCTTAGGAACAGAGTAGTGTTTCATCATAATCTCAAAGTTAGAGATCCACGCGGAGACCGAATCACCCTTAGTGAAGTTTTGAACAATGCCCTGATATCGTTTGATCTTGTTTTCAGAAGCCTTTATCTGTGCCTGTCGTAAACTACTTTCCGTCTCCTTTTCTAGGTCCATTTCCTTTACTCTAACCTGCATGGCCACTTCTTTTTCTCTTAATGATACTTCAGCCAGTAGTTTTTCCATTTCAAACGCTATTTGGGCTAATTTTATTTCCTTTTCAGCAGCTAGTTCCACCATTTTTAACTCCTTCTCTGCTTCTCTGGTCTGCAGACGCTCTTCCCTCTGTTCACTCTTCCATTCGCGAAACTGATCCTCTGACCATCTCTGTAGCTCTTTGTCTGCCAATCCCATCTTCTGCCCTAAGGTAATGAATTCTTCTAGTGACGTCATTTCGTGTATCCCTGGGAAATGCGTCGGGTATGCCGGGGTTCAATCTACGAGCGCCCAAGTTGTCAGACACCTTTTATAGGTGTGTGACACAAGTACAATTGTTATTTGTGCCAGGTGTACCCACACTTCCATGAACATGTAAACGCTGATGACCTTGTTCCAGTTCTTAAATAATGTTTATTTAGAAACTCTTGATAACTGCAAAGTTAGTATGTTTATTTAAGCACTCATGATAATTGCAAAGTTAGTATGGCTTCCGCACAACGTTATCGACTACTGAGTAGCCACAGATTTTATTCTTATGGTTCACAAGCACACTAATCTCAAATAGTCACTGGCTAAATACATCAACAGTACGCTGGTATAGCTGATCACAAACTCATCCTCGCAATATGAACAAAGTCATGAGAGGCTAGCTGATGCCTCTATAGCAATAATTACGTATCCTCCTAACTACTACACTTGACTTTATAATCCGGCTATACAACAGAAACACTTGTCACCAGTATGAATAACCACTACTGTTCCGTTCACAGTTTTAAATCCAGTCCATTCCAAGCGAAAAACAATTCCCACCTTTTAAGAGGGCCCCAAACAAACACATCCGTTCACTGGACTGTCCAACTACTAACTGCCGTGTGTCACTCTACCTGTTTGTCCAGTCCCCCTGTAACCTCCCCACTCAGTTACCTGTATCGCCGTGCCGGTCTACACACAAGCCGTCTGACCAGTAATTGACCTGTCTGCTGTTATGAGTCAGTCTAGTCATTGTTTGTCTTTATCTCTCAGTGTGTGGTAAACTTGACTCATGACAGTTATGTTTGGCGCATCTAATTATAAATGCAACCGTTTATTTTTGAAGTAATATCTTTTATAAATTATTATTTTTCTTCAAGCAGTGTTCACGTGGTTATTATTATTATGTTTTTTTTTTTTTCTATGTGCATGAGGAGAAAGGTAAACTGAAAACTTGGTGACAAAGGAGAGAACAGCAAAAGGGACGGCAAGAGAGTGCATATTTAGATAGCTTGGCCAACAGCGAACTAGTCACAAGAAGGTAGACCGGATCGTAGACTGATGATAAAGTTTCATGCGGATAAATGGCTGTCCAGACTTATCCGCATGATACGTCAAAATGATGTTGGTGTTGATGATGATGATGATGATGACGACGATGATGATGATGACGACGACGATGATGATGATGACGACGATGATGATGATACTATATTTTAGATAATAATGATGATACTATATTTTAAATAGACCTTATACATCTTGCTTATCTTTTGCTGCAGCATGATTAGGTACTTAACTGTGTTGACACTCTCATTAACTTCACCTTGTTATTATTATCATTATTATAATTCCGTTTCTTTCCCTCGAATAATACGCCGAATGTAAATATCGGAGAAAAGTTTTGGTTATTCGTCCACTTGAACTTGTTCATAACTTGAGCTTTGAATGATTTTACCTCCATTTTACAGATGTGGCAAATCTGTAAGCAGACTGTTGGTTCCCCGCCTCTCATGCAGATAACAGTCCGACTTCGAAGGAATTTAGCTTAATATTAAAATGTATCTGCATGAATGTGAACTTGTATAAAAAGTACATATAGTAAGTATAAATAATACATAATCTCATCTTGTAGCTTGCAATATGGAAATAACGATCTGAGGGAGAGTACCGAGTGTGTACTTCTTATCTAAGGATTCACCAGTTTGACATGCTTGCTGTAAAGGAAGAGCTAACTAACAAACAAACTTTTTTTTCAAAGGGGTTACAAACTGGACGCGCAAGCCTGTTTTACAGTTCATAGGAAGTAAGGTCTTACTAGCACGTGAAAGTATCAGGGTATGGCCAAGTCAAAGAATAGTAGAATGCAAGGCGAGCAGAGAAGTTGGGGTCAAAGAATAGTACAATGCTAGGCGAGCATAGAAGTTGGGGTCAAAGAATAGTACAATGCTAGGCGAGCAAAGAAGTTGGTGTCAAAGAATAGTACAATGCTAGGCGAGCAGAGAAATTAGGGGTCAAAGAATAGTACAATGCTAGGTGACCAGAGAAGTTGGGGTCAAAGAATAGTACAATGCTAGGTGACCAAAGAAGGATAGTAAACCAACACAGAGACGTTGTCGAAGTTTGAAGTTTAAAGAACGGATCAACATCATAGCACACGTGTAGTCATAAGTGCTCTGTTCTTCTTCTAACTCAAATTCCGAAGAAGCTTTACACAGTTGACAGGCTCTGTAGCACCGGCGAGAATCCTGAAATACTTTTAAGTAGATTTTTAATTCAAAATTTTTCCCGGCAGCTCCATTAGGCTACTCTTTTCAATTTCCAACAACCACAGGAATTTTTACGTGTTCAAAAATGCACATGGGCGTCCGATCTCGCTACCCAGGGACCGGGGGGAAACACTAAGAATCTAAGTCCACGTGAAAAAATCACAGCCCTTACCTGGGATTGAACCCGGAACCTCTAGCACTCGGGGCGGACACCATTCCTTGAAACCATGCAGACCCTAGACGTAGTCGAAAGTCGATCTACTGAATACCCCAGAGAAGATAGAACAAATACGAGTCAAGAGATGACTGTCAATCGGCAAACGTTGGTAGACTGCAACGACTGAAAAGGGGCAAAATCAAACAACAGAACATTGCAAGGGGATTGCACAAGGATAGAACCAACACAGGGCCGTTGTCGAAAGTCGCCACACACTTACACATATACTGAATAGGGGATCCGGACACTTATAGGCGGAATGATTCGATGAGCACTGATGATGATCTGACAACAGAATAAGAGCTAATGTTGTTTTCACGTCTATAATTTCCTGCATTCGCCGATTGGCCGACCTGTAAGACTGGTTCCGTTTGGTTAGAAGTGGATACAATGTATTTATTCTTCACATACATCCAGAAAGTATGATCTTTGATTAAGGTTAAACCTAATGTTACCTCATTTAGCGTGTGGTATACTGAGAGTTAGCTTGTTTACCCTATATTTTAAACTAAGTGTTTTCTTGTGAATAAATATAATGTTTATCTGATTATGTTTTAGTGTTTTATTCCACATTCTGCACTCTTGTTTAAATCATGTTTTGTTTCAATTCCCCTTGATACTTTTCTCTTCTTAGAGTCTAGATGTGTGTTGGGTGATAGAAACAAATATACTGACTTTGGTTTGGTCATTTGTGACTTTTCTAAGGAAACCTGAGGAAGGGCAATAAAAAAGGAGATAAAATAATTACAATTTAGATGGGATGTCATATGCTGAAAAGCATCAGACTAGCAGAAGTCAAAAATGACCTTCACTCCCAGGTCGTCTCAGCATTGAGTGGGTAGCAGATGCCATCTCGGGAAGTAAAGGCGACCCGCGTGATGCTGACACATCACCCACCAAGTGCCGATTGGTCTATAAAAATACAGGTCTAGCCCTATAAACCCACTACTCTTAGAGGCGTGGAAAAGGGACCTTTTAAGTCGCTTAACGGTAGAAGAGGTTTATGATTATGTAAAAGAAAAGTAAAGGACCCTTTTCCACGTCTTTAGGCGTATAGGGCATACTGGGCTAGACGTATATTTTTATAGACCAATTGGCACAAGATGGCTGATGTGGTCAGCATCACACCGGCCGCCTTTACATCCCGGGACTGCACCCGGTACCCACTCAATGCCGGGTCGACCTGGGAACCAAGGTCATTTTTGAAAAAAAAAGTCCGGCTACGCCAGGGAGCGAACCCACGACCTTCCGATCCGTGACGAGCGTCTAGCGGCTCGCCACGGGGACTCCCTTATGATTAGATGATGAACTAAACATCTTACTGAATGTCGTGTAGAACACATTATGCGAGTCCGGAGAAGAGTAGTAAGTTGTTTACTTGTTTGCATCATAAGAATAATTCTCTGTCTGTACGCCCGTCGCATTTTTCCTTTAGATCATCAGTTAATTACACCTGAAGGCCTGTGATCACCTCATCTAAGTAGCACTCATACATAATCTCATCAGCTTATTACCCCTAAAGGCCTCCGATCACCTCATCTAAGTAGCAGGTAGGTAGGTAAATTGCCCTCACCAGGACATCACACAAGCGACAAACACCCTGTGACACAAAGTGCCACCATACGGATGAAGATCACAAGTAGAGAGGTCCCGGAAACCCAGTTCAGCTGCTAGGTCATATTGATGTTCCAGCTATATTTAGGGCACCTGGCAGAAGCCCAGGTGGGTCCTCAAAATAACTCAAAATTACATCCCTCATAAGGACGACAGTTCATCTAGTTAACTAAGTAGCACTCGTACATAATCTCATCAGCTGGTTACAACTAAAGGCCACTGATCACCTCATCTAAGTAGCACTCGTACATAATCTCATTAGCTGGTTAAACCTAAAGGCCACTGATCACCTCATCTAGGTAGCACTCATGCATAATCTCATCAGCTGGTTACAACTAAAGTCACAGATCACCTCATCGAAATAGTACTCGTACATAATCTCATCAGCTGGTTACACATAAAGGCCACCGATCACCTCATCTAAATAGTACTCGTACATAATCTCATCAGCTGGTTACACATAAAGGCCACTGATCACCTCATCTAAGTAGCACTCATGCATAATCTCATCAGCTGGTTACACCTAAAGGCCACTGATCACCTCATCTAAGTAGCACTCATACATAATCTCATTAGCTGGTTAAACCTAAAGGCCACTGATCACCTCATCTAAATAGCACTCATGCATAATCTCATCAGCTGGTTACAACTAAAGTCACAGATCACCTCATCTAAGTAGCACTCATGCATAATCTCATCAGCTGGTTACAACTAAAGGCCACCGATAACCTCATCTAAGTAGCACTCATGCATAATCTCATCAGCAGGTTACACCTAAAGGCCACTGATCACCTCATCTAAATAGCACTCGTACATAATCTCATCAGCTGGTTACACCTAAAGGCCACCGATCACCTCATCTAAATAGCACTCGTACATAATCTCATCAGCTGGTTACAACTAAAGGCCACCGATCACCTCATCTAAATAGCACTCATGCATAATCTCATCAGCTGGTTAAAACTAAAGGCCACCGATCACCTCATCTAAATAGCACTCGTACATATTCTCATCAGCTGGTTAAACCTAAAGGCCACTGATCACCTCATCTAAATAGCACTCATGCATAATCTCATCAGCTGGTTACAACTAAAGGCCACCGATCACCTTATCTAAGAGCCCTCATACATAATCCTATCAGTGCAACCATGTATAGCACAATTTGGGTTTTACTACAGGGACGCTTCCATGAGCTCCTTGAGGTTTTAAAAAAAGTGAAGAGATTTTTATGTTTTCGGATTCACCATACAATATTTCAAGATTTGATATGATTTATGTCAATTCAGCGTTAACCACATTCGATATTCTAGGGCAATAAAATCAATATGGTGCAAAGCGGTATTGGTGACGACCTTATTACTCACCCAGGTCGCTCAGAGGACAGTGTGTAACTTTAATAGGACCAATCCCTAAAGGACTTTGCAACAGGAGGAGAGAGAGAGACACCAAATAATGATTTTATTGAAAACGAAATCTCAAGGACAGAAAACAGGACTTAATACCCCTGGAGAGAAAAAAAAAACCCCCCAAATAGAATATAAGAGTTCAGCCATAATTACACACAACACAATTACACCCAGAAGATAGGAACACCCAGAAGACAGGACCATGGACACGAAAAGCGGAACCGCATCCGGTCTAGGGCACCGCAATGGAGGGCCAACACTTATCAGAGCGTCATCACAATAAGCCACAACTCTTGGCGCAACAAGCCATTTACGCCACTGAAAATGACGTAGATAAAACTAGACCACAATAACAACCAAAGCTGTTATTAGCAGGCTTGAACGTAGTCACAGTTTTATTGTGTCTTTTTCTCTCTCTCTCTCTCTCTCTCTAAACAACAATGGCCGCCTGGTTTGCCATTCCGTAACATTAGGTTCACAGGTTAAAATTCTTCTTTCTATGATAAGAGAAGGGAACCGATAAAGTATTGCACCTCCTTGCTGCACAGCCTAAACAACATTTTGAATATAATTTCACATATTAAAGATTCTAAAGAAAGAAAGAAAAAACATGAGGGGGGGGGGTGGGGGGGGGGGCACACTTCAATGCACATCATTGCAAACTAGCGTCATGTATCAGAGTTAAAAAATCCTATTTTTGTTTACGTTTCTGAATTTGATTTATTTCAAAACAATAATTTATGGACTTATATATACGACGTATTTTTATTTGAAATCACTGTGTATTTTCAATGTACATCATTGAAAGTAACAAAGAAATGTTATCTTATTATATGTAATTTTACTCTGGGGAACATACATTTCTGCAAACCCGAATCCGGTTTTTGTGACGAAACAATTCATTTCGATGCAGCAGAGGGTGTCTAACGTCACAGATTTAATCGCATGTGTTTTCTTCTTGACTGTCAATGGATTTTATCAAATATCTTCAAAACACCTTTTCAATGGGTTTTTTTTTTTTTAAAGTGCTGGGGATAAAAACTGTGTTATGTCTGCGTTTATGTGAGATGCCAGTATAAAATCGAGGGGAAAGACAAATAGGACAAGACAATAATCTGTTCTTTAATATTGTATGTAAAGTTTCTGTAAAGTGTTCAGCTGATCTGTAAGTATGGTTATAAGCCAAGAAATTATCATATTCAGCATAGTTCTCCTCTTTAGCTTCTTCTTCTTAATCTGATAATTAAAAATATATCTATATACTGGCAACAGGAAGCAGCCATAAGGATTGACACCCAAGTTGGAACTTTTCAAAACGTTAAACAAGGTGTTAGACAGAGATGTGCACTATCACCCGATTTATGTAATTTGTATAGTGAAATAATGAGAATAATAAAACACTATACTGGCAACAAGAAGCAACCTTAAGGATTGACACCCAAGTTGGAACTTTTCAAAACGTTAAACAAGGCGTTAGACAGGGATGTGTACTATCACCCGATTTATGCAATTTGTACAGTGAAAAAATAATCAGATCCATACATGGTATGACAGGGAATAGCTGTTGGTGGGCATACGATATGCTGACGATATAGTTGTGAAAGTGAAACACAAATGGCATACTGTTAACAACCTACGATATGCTGACGATATAGTTGTGAAAGTGAAACACAAATGGCATACTGTTAACAACCTACGATATGCTGACGATATAGTTATGAAAGTGAAACACAAATGGCATACTGTTAACAACCTACGATATGCTGACGATATAGTTATGAAAGTGAAACACAAATGGCATACTGTTAACAACCTACGATATGCTGACGATATAGTTGTGAAAGTGAAACACAAATGGCATACTGTTAACAACCTACGATATGCTGACGATATAGTTATGAAAGTGAAACACAAATGGCATACTGTTAACAACCTACGATATGCTGACGATATAGTTATGAAAGTGAAACACAAATGGCATACTGTTAACAACCTACGATATGCTGACGATATAGTTGTGAAAGTGAAACACAAATGGCATACTGTTAACAACCTACGATATGCTGAAGATATAGTTCTGAAAGTGAAACACAAATGCAAGAAATTATGGATATAATTGTAACGGAAAGTGAAAACAAAGGTCTTAGTTTTATCAAAAGAAAAACAGAAGCGATGGTAATTATAAAGAAAACTGACTCTCCAAAACGCAACATCAAAGTAAATAGGACAAACCTCCAGAAAGTTAATATGTTTAAGTACTTGCGCACCCTGATAACATGGGATGGAAGATGTATTTAAGAAGTTAAATGTCGAATAGCTCAAGCACAGGCAGCATTTTACAAAATAAAGACTATTTTATGCAATCTGTCTTTGCTAGTTGAAACGAGAAAGATAATTCTTAAAAGCTATATAAATTTTATATTGATATACGGGTGTGAATCATGGACAGTTAGTAAATTAGTGGAAACTTTTTAGGAAGCTGCGGAGATAGGGTTTTATAGACGAATGATGTAAATAACCTGGACAGATAAAAAGAGTAAGAAAGATTGCTTGAAAGAAATCGGCCTACGAAGAGAACTGACTGCACAAATTAGAAAAAGACAATCTACATTCTTTGGTCATGTGATGAGAAGCAGAAAACTAGAGTACATCGGAACGGTCGAAAAGTTGGAGAGGAGGGAGGCAGAAGGAGACCCCCAGTATGTTTCTATTTGTTTCGAAATTGTGAAATTTTACATTTTCATACTACATAAAAATATATATATTTCTGCACAAAATAATCCGTCTTGTTGCAGAATTCGATCTGGAAGTAATTCAGATCCGTTTTTTTTTTTTTTCAAAATTCGTATAGTAACTGTTGAGAAGAAATACCTAGGTTAAAAAGCAATAACAGGTTCGATCCCAGCTGCGAGCCATGGGTTGGTTTCGACAGTGGTATCAGGGAGCCGACCGTCCAGGAAGCAATGGCAAACTACTAGACGTAAATTTGCTTAATGAAACAACACAACAGCCAGGGGCTGATGGGGTTGGTTCTGCAACGTCCTGTAAAGGATACGCAACTAACCCTATAGCATCAACAGCAGCGACGAACGTCCTGCAGCCTTACCCGTCTACGAACTTTAAAGAAGCAAAGATACTACTAAATTAAAATGCAAAGTTAACATAGATGGAATCAAACTAAGATTAATGACCGGCGAATGACGATGCAGATAGGTTGCATCGAAAAGCTGGAACGGTACCTGTCCGACTCCAAACTGGACACTGTTAATTCAGTGCATCTACTTCGGTCTCACTGGCTCCTACACATGCTCTAGTCAAACTAAATATATAAAGCAAACACAACTGCATTGAATGTTGAATTAGGAATCTACATCACAGCACTCGGGACATTCCCACAAGTGCTCAGTCCCAATCTTCAGCAGCAAACGTAGAGTTTTAATTCCGATGGTACCAGTAACCGTCTGAATGTATATCCGTGTGGCGATAGCGCAGATAGATTAGAGATGTCTATACTAGAAAGACTTCTCTACAACATGCCAGCGTCCGCAGTCTCAAGAAAGTTTGGCTCGTGAAGTTATTAAGACTAGGGGGATGGCCCCGTGAGATATTAGAGACTGTGACGAGGTCATGTGACAGAAGGCAGAAAGGTAAGACTAGCTCTGGTTGTAGAAAGCTTCAGGCTAGTCTAGATATTCCGTCGCCCACCCTTCTGTCAATAGATATGAGCCCCCAGAAAGATACGTAGGGAAAGGATGAGAAAGATATCTTTCACACTCTTTCTCTCCAAGCCCACTCTCACCGTAGTATATAAAAACTAGACGAGGTGGGTGAACAGTTGACAATCATACATTGTAATAGGTATAAAATTCTAGTAGGTGATTGGCACACACACACACAAAAATAATATTTTCTTCCTCGGTGAGGAGTTAGCTTTGGATGGCAGATTCAGGCTCGTGGGGCAACACAGTCACCTGATGTATCTTTAGGTGAAGTCCTTGATGGTTCGGTCTCCCGTCTGGTTGCTCCTCACAAATGGGAATTCTTCCCTCAAGGCTTGGCACAAAGCTTATGGGTCAGAGCCCTTAAAATTCCACTCACAGTGGTTAAATTATAGTGTTCATTTAACTTTGCCATCCAGTGGCTTACAATAAAAAACAATGCAGAACTTTGTAGTGTAGTTGTTTCGTGGCACAGCCGGGCTGGAATGAGACAAGAACAAAAACAACCGCTTGTGAGAGTGTGCCTCTAAATTGCCTGGCTACTATCCATAATACTTAACTAACTCTCTTCACCTCAGCTTCTGACAACTCTATTCATTTGAGTTGTCACATCGCTTCATATGTGAATCTCAAGGTATATTTTATTTTCATTAATTCGGTGACTGGGTTACTCAGTCCCGCCATGGTTATGACAATCCTGACAATTCAAAATTTACACATACACCCACACACACAACTATATATATTTTTATATTTTTCACTCCCCCTCTATGGGGTTCAATCCATTTCAATCTTTCCAGTTACATTCCCACCCATGTGGTTTAAGGCTTCAGACATTACAATCACACCCTTGTGGGTTAATTCATTCACCCTAAAGTTCCCACCCATGTGGTTTAATGCATTTACAAATTATAGTTCCCACCCATGTGGTTTACGACATTCACACATTATCATCCCACCATGTGGTCTAAGACATTCACAAATTATCATCCCACCATGTGGTAAATATATTCACATATTATGGTTCCACCCCTGTGGTGTAATACAGTCACAAATTATCAAGTACTACCCACCCACGTGGTTAAATACATTCCCCAGTTTATGGGCATACAACATTCTCTATATTCATTATTTCCCCAATTACCCTAGGTATCCTTAGTAATCTAAATTACTTAAGTAGAAAGAACAATAATTCTCCAAATTAAATCATTTTACACAGATCCATCATTTCCCCAATTACCCTGGGTACTTTTAAGAATATCCATTCAAGAATATCAATTAAATAATTCCCCCACATTTAAATCATTTTATAAAGATCCATCATTTCCCCAATTACCCTGGGTACTTTTAAGAATATCCATTCCAGAATACCAATTAAATAATTCCCCCACATTTAAATCATTTTATAAAGATCCATCATTTTCCCTATCTAAGCACTTGCGCCCAAAAGGAAATATTGATAATGGTAGCAACCAAAATATACACTTTTCACTGCTTTATAACATAATGTACATATAATCAAAATACAACTAACACTTGTACAAAGGCCACATGGAGCTCTAGGATCTCTTACCCCCTCTTCTGAATGCAATTCACTCTTAACCTCGCCAGATGTTGTAAGATGGTAATACTGCTCTGCAGGTGTTGTTTCACGGCGGGTCAGAGTTGAATAGACGGAAGGAAGAGGGATCCCCCCCGGAACTAGTCCTATGCGCATGACTCCGAATCGGGTCTAGGTGCGCACCTACGTCATCATCTTCTGTAGTGAGGTTCGTTGCTACTGACGCTATCCCTGTGCTCCTTTCTAGACTTGCGGCACTCGGGAATTCCCCGTCTGAATGTGCATTGGTGCAAAGCTAAGAACGCCGGTCTGTGCTGATGACGTGTATTAGTGTGTCATATCTTAGACGCTAGTCTGATCTATAGTTGAATTGCACTTGCGTGTATATGGTGACGTTGTTTCTGTACATGTACTGCCGATAGGCCGGTACGATGTGTCGGAGCAAGCTATGTTTCACGCACCGGAGTGGTTTTCCGTGGTGTACCACTGCCATTTCGTGACATAAGCTCCCCCTTTAAAAAAAAAGTGCCAGATCCTGGACTTTTTACAGTGAAGGTGGGACACCATGTTCACCACTCCACTCACTGTCAATATCTTCTGCATCATTGAACACTGACCGAACTTCCTCCATCGTAGGATGTCGGCTCAGAAAATCCGCTCCAACATTACTTTTCCCAGGAATGTATTCCACTGTAAAGTTGTACGGTTGAAGTAACAACGACCATCTCATAAGCCTTGTGTTTAGTTTCTTCGATGTCGCCAGATATACTAGAGGTTGATGATCACTCTGTACCTTAAACTGGGTACCATACAGAAACGGCTGAAATTTTTGGACAGCCCACACAAGAGATAAACATTCCCGCTCAATTGTGGAATAATTTCTTTCCGCTCGGTTGAGTTTTCTGCTAGCATATGCTATAGGAAACAAGACTGTCGGATCCCCTCTCCCTTCTTGTAACAAGGTTGCCCCAAACTCCAATGTTGCTAGCATCCGTTCTCAGGATAAAGGGTTTGGTCAAATCAGGGAGTTGTAGTATAGGTTTAGCAGTCAGTTTGTCCTTGAGTGCAGTGTAGGCTGTCTCACAGTCAGATGACCAGCTTACTTTCTCAGGAGCTCCCTTCTTTGTAGCATCCGATAAGGGTGCTGCCAGTACATTAAAATCTTGTATGTACTTCTGGTAGAAACCACATAATGAAACGAAGGAACGAACATCCTTTTTCGTCCTTGGCCTAGGTGCTTTCTGTAGTTTGTCAATGTTTTTCTGGTCTGGGTACATACATCCTTGTGCTACGGTGTGTCCCAGAAATTCAAGTTGTTGGAATGCTAGTTGACATTTAGTAGGCCGTGCCGTCAAACCTGCTTCCTTGAGTCGACTGAAAAGATTGTTGAGTGTTTTTATGTGGTCCTCAAACGTGGGTGACGCGATGAGGATGTCATCCATAAAGTTGGTGATGGAGGGGTCCTGTAAGGGTTCCAGGAGCATTCTCATCATACGACTGAACACACAGGGAGCGTTACTCAAGCCAAATGGAAGTACATTAAATTCAAAATGTCCGTCATTGGTGCTAAAGGCTAGATATGGCCGTACTTCACTTTTTACGGGTATCTGGTAATAGCCTTTGCTGAGGTCGACTTTTGAAAAATATTTTGCCTGACTAAGTTTAGCAAAAAGTTGCCCTTGGTCAGGCAGCGGATCTGTTTGGAACTCAGTTATCCCATTGAGTTGACGATAATCAATGCAGAGTCGGTGTTCCCCACTAGGTTTACGTAGCAACACTACACTAGCGTTATATGGGGATTCTAAAGGCGAAATTATGCCTTCTTGGAGAAGATACTTTATCTCTTCTCTCAGCGCTGCCTCTTTCGCATATGGAATAGGGTAATGCTTTTGTCGAACTGGACTGTTACTAATGAGCTTCATGTCAAACTCCACCAGATTAGTCAGTCCCGGTTTGTCTGTCAGCACCGTCGCATGAGATTTTAAGAGTTTAGTCAGTCTCTCCGTCTGAGATTTGGTTAATGTTGGATTCATTACCACATCCACAAATGTCTCCTGAAGTTGGAGTGGGTACTCAACCCCTGTAGTCTCCTCACCCTCTTCAGTTGCAACTGCCAGTGCCATCAGATGCACAGGCTCTGCTGCTCTTTCATTATATTTTCGGAGCAAATTTATATGGTAAATCTTACATTTACCTCTTATAGAGATTTTGTAATTAGTGCGGGACAATTTCTCCATGACCGGAAATGGTCCTTGCCAACCAATCTCAAGTTTGTTACTTCCACTGGGTAACAACAACAGAACCCTGTCCCCGACTTCTAGGGAACGGTCCTTCGTTTTCTTATTGTAATAAGCAGCGTGCTTTCTTCTAGCCCTCCGTAAGTTGGTAGCAGCTAGTCTCCACCCTTTTTCCAGCTTATTCTTGAGTTCTTCCACATATTTAGAAGAAGTAACTACCTGCTCATCTGTCTTCTCTTCTGACCAGGTCCTCATTAAAGCTTCTAATGGTCCCTTGATCGGTCTGCCAAATAAAAGAGTTGCTGGTGGCAGGCCCGTAGAAGCATGGGGAACTTCTCGGTACGCAAACAGCGCAGCTGGCAAATATTCGTCCCAGGCCTCAGGTTTTTCCTGGGCCAATTTTCTAAGGATCGACATAAGCGTGCCATTAAACCTTTCCACCATCCCATTAGACTGTGGGTGGTAGGGGCTAGTGTGAATATGGCTAGTGTTAAATATCTTGAACACTTCCTCCATAAGCTTACCACGGAACTGTGATCCATTGTCTGTGAGGATCTGGGCGGGAAACCCTAACCGTGTAAAAACAGTTACCAGCGCATCGGCCACTCGTTTCGAGTCAATGGCTGGTAAAGCAATTGCCTCCCCCCACATTGTACACGTATCGACCAGGGTCAAGATGTAGGAGTTTCTCTTCTTAGTTCTAGATAGAGGTCCTACTATATCTACGGCCACTCGTTCAAAGGGGGAGTTCATAATCGGCATCTCTCCAAGAGTAACTGGGGCAGTCCAGTGTCTCGGCGCCACGCGCTGACACTCAGGGCACGATTTTACATACCTTTTGATGTCCCCAGTCATTCCTGGCCAATAATAATGGCAGGTAATGCGCTGGGTAGTTGCCCCTATACCCATATGTCCACTGAAGGATATGGTGTGTCCCATATGAAGGACTTGGTTTCTGTAGGCGGCTGGGACTACAAGCTGATTATGTTCATGTATCCCTTTTCCTGCCCTACGGTGCAAAAGGTTGCCTTTCATTACAAAATCGCCTGACTGGAGAGGATTATGCGCCTTAGGAAGTTTAGCATAGCAAGGTTTTAAGGTGCTATCCTGGGTCTGAGCAGCCCTTATTTCTCCGGGAAGAGAATTTATCAAGGGGCTGGTCAACTCCTCACTTGCTTTAGCTTGTTTCCGGGTCTGTACAGCAGCTGCAATGACGGGTGCTTGAGGTTCTGCAAGGTAAACATACCGGCAACCGAGCATCATAGGATAAATAGGGTCACTAACGACCGCTGCTGAAATGATCCCCGTAACATACTTCGAAATAATATTAACCCTAGCAATGGGTAATACCATGACAGGTGAGCTTTTCATCGCCCCCTGAATTTCGATAGTGTCCTGGGTTAATTGGCCTGGACCTACCAAATGGGTTGCAATGACTGCATCAAATTGCAAACCCGTGTCATACAGGCAATTCACCGCCTGTCCGTTGAGTAGTACCTGTTCAACTACTGGAGGCCTTGGTTTGTGAGACCGGGTAGTCGGTACCTTCTCGAGGGTTGCTAGTCCCGCTGCATGTTGCGGTGTTGGCTTTCTCCTACAGTCAGCCGTAACATGAGTATTCGTTTTGCAATACTTGCAAAACGGTTGATTTCTCCAACCTTGCATTGTCTGGGGTTGGGTCTGCGATTGATTGGGTCCCCTGGCTGTGCCCTTGTTATGATTCCTAAAATTGGGATGCAATCCGTTATTCGGCGAGTGGTTAGTGGTCATGGGTTTGTCTGGATGAGGTGGTCCCTTACCTCGGGCAGGATGGTTCTCACCATGTGCCGTTTGGTATCTCTCAGCTAGGACTAAGATATCCCTGAGTTGTTCGGCCCCATTTTCAGCTAAAAATGTTTGCATGGGCCGAGACATAGACTCCCTCACCTGTTCGGCCAGAATCATCTCTTCCAGTCCGGTGTAGCTATGGTCATACCCACCCAGAGTTTCCCATTTAAATAGGTATGTTTGTAACCTAGTGGAAAACTGGTGGAATGACTCACCTGAAAGACGCCTGGCGTTGCGGAATTTCTGCCGGTACGCCGAGGAAGTAAGTTCGTACCGTTTGAGGAGGGCTTGTTTAAGCGCCTCAAAATCGGTTTCCTGCCCCGGGGGTAACCTAGCATACACCTCATACGCTACTCCCTTGAAACCCTGTGAAACTTTCAAATTCCACCTCTCTTTTTCAAGATTTACAGATTCAGCCATACGTTGAAATTTATCTAAATAGGTATCAATGTCTTCTTCCTTGTCGTTGAACGAACTAAAGGGGAAATTCATCGCTGTGGAACTATTTTGACAAGGCTGAACATCCAAACTTGCCGCTGAAGATGCTGAACTAGATTGAGGGGTAGCTGATGCTATCTGCCTCTCTTCTGCTCTCAGTTGCAGTTCATGTTTGCGTTCTTTTTCCCTATCTGCAGCCCGGACTCTTTCTGTTTCCAGTGCTGCCTCCGCTATTCGAGCTTGACGTGCTTCTGCTCGTTCTTCTCGCTCGGCCTGTTCCCTAAGTTTGTCTTCTTCTCTCAGTTCATCACTTCTCCGTAGAATGTAGTCTGTAAGTTCTCTGTCTACTAACCCCATCTCCCTACCTTCCTCTTTCAACTCCGCCACCGACCATCTTTTCGTAGCCATACTTATCTACTACTGTTGAGGCAAGGGGGTTCGAGATCCTGTACTGCTCTTAATGCACTAACTCGGTCAATGACTAGTAAAAGCAAAGAGATAGTACATAAGAAGAAAACAACAGTAATACAGTAACACTACTTTAAAATGTGAACAGACAACACAAAGCCTCCACAGCCCTGAATGTGCCTGCTATTTGCCAATGACTCACAAATGTGAATCCTATTTTTTTTTAAAAAACTTTTGCCAATCACCTAACTTTAATATGCTTCAACCTGAAGATACTAGAAACCTTACACTTAGGAATAGGGTACAAAAATTCCCGGACGAGCTCCCAGTGTGGCGATAGCGCAGATAGATTAGAGATGTCTATACTAGAAAGACTTCTCTACAACATGCCAGCGTCCGCAGTCTCAAGAAAGTTTGGCTCGTGAAGTTATTAAGACTAGGGGGATGGCCCCGTGAGATATTAGAGACTGTGACGAGATCATGTGACAGAAGGCAGAAAGGTAAGACTAGCTCTGGTTGTAGAAAGCTTCAGGCTAGTCTAGATATTCCGTCGCCCACCCTTCTGTCAATAGATATGAGCCCCCAGAAAGATACGTAGGGAAAGGATGAGAAAGATATCTTTCACACTCTTTCTCTCCAAGCCCACTCTCACCGTAGTATATAAAAACTAGACGAGGTGGGTGAACAGTTGACAATCATACATTGTAATAGGTATAAAATTCTAGTAGGTGATTGGCACACACACAAAAAAAAATAATATTTTCTTCCTCGGTGAGGAGTTAGCTTTGGATGGCAGATTCAGGCTCGTGGGGCAACACAGTCACCTGATGTATCTTTAGGTGAAGTCCTTGATGGTTCGGTCTCCCGTCTGGTTGCTCCTCACAAATGGGAATTCTTCCCTCAAGGCTTGGCACAAAGCTTATGGGTCAGAGCCCTTAAAATTCCACTCACAGTGGTTAAATTATAGTGTTCATTTAACTTTGCCATCCAGTGGCTTACAATAAAAAACAATGCAGAACTTTGTTGTGTAGTTGTTTCGTGGCACAGCCGGGCTGGAATGAGACAAGAACAAAAACAACCGCTTGTGAGAGTGTGCCTCTAAATTGCCTGGCTACTATCCATA
Source organism: Candidula unifasciata (assembly GCA_905116865.2). Taxonomy (NCBI): domain Eukaryota; kingdom Metazoa; phylum Mollusca; class Gastropoda; order Stylommatophora; family Geomitridae; genus Candidula; species Candidula unifasciata. Next base: position 34,891 of record CAJHNH020001528.1, on the reverse strand, counting down.
ATACTTAACTAACTCTCTTCACCTCAGCTTCTGACAACTCTATTCATTTGAGTTGTCACATCGCTTCATATGTGGATCTCAAGGTATATTTTATTTTCATTAATTCGGTGACTGGGTTACTCAGTCCCGCCATGGTTATGACAATCCTGACAATTCAAAATTTACACATACACCCACACACACAACTATATATATTTTTATATTTTTTCACTCCCCCTCTATGGGGTTCAATCCATTTCAATCTTTCCAGTTACATTCCCACCCATGTGGTTTAAGGCTTCAGACATTACAATCACACCCTTGTGGGTTAATTCATTCACCCTAAAGTTCCCACCCATGTGGTTTAATGCATTTACAAATTATAGTTCCCACCCATGTGGTTTACGACATTCACACATTATCATCCCACCATGTGGTCTAAGACATTCACAAATTATCATCCCACCATGTGGTAAATATATTCACATATTATGGTTCCACCCCTGTGGTGTAATACAGTCACAAATTATCAAGTACTACCCACCCACGTGGTTAAATACATTCCCCAGTTTATGGGCATACAACATTCTCCATATTCATTATTTCCCCAATTACCCTAGGTATCCTTAGTAATCTAAATTACTTAAGTAGAAAGAACAATAATTCTCCAAATTAAATCATTTTACACAGATCCATCATTTCCCCAATGACCCTGGGTACTTTTAAGAATATCTTCAAGAATATCAATTAAATAATTCCCCACATTTAAATCATTTTATAAAGATCCATCATTTCCCCAATTACCCTGGGTACTTTTAAGAATATCCATTCCAGAATACCAATTAAATAATTCCCCCACATTTAAATCATTTTATAAAGATCCATCATTTTCCCTATCTAAGCACTTGCGCCCAAAAGGAAATATTGATAATGGTAGCAACCAAAATATACACTTTTCACTGCTTTATAACATAATGTACATATAATCAAAATACAACTAACACTTGTACAAAGGCCACATGGAGCTCTAGGATCTCTTACCCCCTCTTCTGAATGCAATTCACTCTTAACCTCGCCAGATGTTGTAAGATGGTAATACTGCTCTGCAGGTGTTGTTTCACGGCGGGTCAGAGTTGAATAGACGGAAGGAAGAGGGATCCCCCCCCCCCCGGAACTAGTCCTATGCGCATGACTCCGAATCGGGTCTAGGTGCGCACCTACGTCATCATCTTCTGTAGTGAGGTTCGTTGCTACTGACGCTATCCCTGTGCTCCTTTCAAGACTTGCGGCACTCGGGAATTCCCCGTCTGAATTTGCATTGGTGCAAAGCTAAGAACGCCGGTCTGTGCTGATGACGTTTATTAGTGTGTCATATCTTAGACGCTAGTCTGATCTATAGTTGAATTGCACTTGCGTGTATATGGTGACGTTGTTTCTGTACATGTACTGCCGATAGGCCGGTACGATGTGTCGGAGCAAGCTATGTTTCGCGCACCGGAGTGGTTTTCCGTGGTGTACCACTGCCATTTCGTGACAATCCGTCTCATCCTTTTCGGCCAGATCCCCTTGTAACTCCTCGCAGTGCCATTCTCCTCAATCCATAATTATCTATCTGTGCCTCGGCACTGTTCACTCGCTCCCAATGGGCCCTCACAACATCCAGGTTGTCATACTTCAGTTCGCCCCCAAGTGGTGCAGGGCCAGCCAGTCTATCTGCATGTTCATTTTCCAACATATTGGTATGACCTGGAGAAATTATCAAAGGATGCTAACCACCCGGGACTACTGAAGTGATGCTTGCCACTGTTCACGAAGCATGCCTGTTTTTACTTTCTCACGTACGTTTCAGTTTAGGTACAATTCAGGTTCAGCGGAATCAGATTTTCGACAACGGATCCATGACAATTCCCGTCAAGTTGATGTGATTATCTACGTTAAGAGACAAAATAAATGCATGGGGTTTCTATGGCAAAAGCGAATGGACGTCGCTTAGTGCAACAAAGAGCACATAATACCACAACAGCTAGTTTCAGAATTGAATTGGAGGCAATCACTACAGCTTTTCGCTGCCTCACGCACGCATCGCTTTAAGTAGTTAGTGTCCTGTGGACGCGAAAGCGTGAACATGATCACTATGGTCAGGAGAGAAAGCTACAAGTGGGCTGAATAAAGGCTGAGACTGTGACCTTACGGCCGTCCGTGATGACAGTGACGTACATGACGATGATGATGATGATGATGATGATGATGATGATTCATTAGCACTTTTTTTTATTTGTTCTTTTCCAGGTAAATCACGTATTAGGCTTCACATTCAGCACAGAAATTGTACCAGTGTGTCTTAACCAACGACGAAAATGAAGTCCACATTCTCCCTGATAATCGCCCTTTCCCTGTGTTCTGGATGCACCGCCATGGTAGCTCTTCCCTGGTACTTAGCACAGATGGCAGCTGGCCTTGCCCAGCAGACTGGATTCATACCTCCAGGTTTGGTTCCTCCAATCCCCCCTGTAGTACCTGCAAACCAGTCACTAGCCCCAATCGGAGGTATTCCCGCTGGAGCACCTACCGGAGAATTACCTGGAGTTCCACTCAACCCACCTGGTAAACTACCCGAACTACCTAAATTACCAACAAGCAATCTCCCTGGCGGCGCTAACGGTTTACCTACAGGCGGTCTTCCTACAGGAAATTTCCCTGCCAACTTACCGACTGGTAATCTCCCCGGAATGTCCTCTATTGTGAAGAAACTCAAGCCGAAACCCACTCCAGAGAAACTGGCAGGACATCAGAAATGCCTGGAGACATACTTCCCCCTCTGCTTTTCTGGCCAGTGGATTTACTGCTATCTGCTGCATATTTGCGCTAAGATGTATTAAAGAATGTGTGATTTGATCGTTTTCTGGCCTTACTGGTGTTGGAACCTGAAAGGGGAGGGGACGGTGGGAGGAAGGGGGAGTGGGGGGGGGGCGGGCTCTCTCAAGGCCCCTTCCCAGCCCCAGCTTCCGATCAGAACTTTAATAAGAAAGTTGTGGCCCCTAACTAGGTGTGCAAGTTCTCATAAAAATATTTTGCATAATTTCCAAGATAATGTTATAGTTTTTCCACTTAGAACATACTTATTCTTATTATTCTTATTACTATTACGCATTCAACCAAAGATCGAATAGTTTGAACCCCAACACCCTAAAATATTATTAGTACCCTTCCCCCCCCCCCCCGCCCCCAACCAATTCCCTGCTCAAATGTTTTATTGGCGCAGGTGCCCTTGTGTGACTTCATAGTTTGTTTAAAAAAAAAAAGTAACAGACCAATGCAGATACAACAGCATGCATCACCTTGCAGTGAAGTCACACAGAAATGTATCATTAGTAGCAATAGCAATTTCTTCTATTGTGTGTGTTTTTTTTTTTTTTTTAGGCAAATTTTACGTTCAGTACCTTGCCATTGTTTCTGAAAGTTCGCTCTAGGTACCACTGTCGAAACCAACGCAAGACGTCCTGCTGTCAAATTGCCAGCAGCTGGGATAGAACCCAGCACTCTGCCATTGCTAAGTGCATTCGCATTGCCTAGGCCACAGACACCGACGCTTGTACCGAGCTTGCCAGTAGCTAGCGCTGGAAAATAAGATGCTTTGACAAAGGTGCTGGTATGGTGAACAATTGCTTACAGTCAGAAAGACAATCCCTGGCAATAACATGGACTTAAGTAATTGTGGTACCTTCTTAAATTTGGTGAAGACTATTTGTTTTCTGTGAGCTTTAATTGAGACGGGTTCTAAGAATATAATAGGTAAAAAAAAAAAAAAAAGAACACATGCATCCATACTTCAAGAACTGAATATTGAAGAAAGTTGGCTTATTAAGACGATAAAACACAGAAAATTTAAATATTTTGGTCACTTGAATCGGCACGCAAGTTTAGAGAGAACAATGATAGAGTGGTATATGCCTGGGAAGAGAGGAAGAGGAAGACCAAAGAGAAGATGGGTGCAGGATGTGGCGGATGATCTCCAGAGGGGTGTATCGAACAGGGGTCATCTTGCTTGTGATCGAGAAGTTTTCCGGAAGATAGTTATAAGAGCAAGGTTCTGCAAAGGAAATGCTACTAACTGACTGACTTAATATGTTCACAATGGCGACTGCCGAAAAGAGGTTGCCGTGAAATTACAGACGCCCTTCTTCTTGTCTCTACTCCTGGAATGCCTAGCAGCGTCAGGACAGAAAAAGATCTCTGGAACCGGCCCCTCTGTTCGCTTCGTATAAAGTACTTTTCAGTGTCTGTGATATTTCTCTGGTTCTGCTACCGCTGTATCTGTATAACAATGTTCTCTGTGGTGCCGTGTCTGATACCAGTCTTGTTACATGACCAAACCATTTGATTTGTTGTCTGCCTGTAAGTTCACTATTCGTTCTGTGCCGACTTTTCTACTGTCATCATCGTTCCTAAGTCGATCTTTCCTCGTTACACCAAGCATAGTATGTAAAGATTTCATTTCTGTCCTGACTATTTTCCTTCTCTCTTCTGATGACAGTGTCCATGTTTGACATTGATAGCAGAGCGTTGGTATAAACATTGTGTTGAAAAGTGTTCATATTCATATGCTTGCATTTCAAAATTGATTCCATTTGGCCTAAAACTTCACTCGTTTTATTGCATCTTTGTCGGATTTCTTTATTAATGCTTTTGTCCTCTGGAAATATGGTCCCCATACATATAATATAATTAACTTTAACTGGTGTTCATCAGTTTCGATATTGGTGGTTCTTTCTTTTCTGGAGAATTTAATCAACCGCACAACGAGTGACATACACCTGCTGACACAAAATGACACCATAAGATGAGAATCACCTGAGCGGAAGTCCCAGAAGCACCTTTCAACACGAAGGCTAAATTTAGGGCCCTCAACGACAGCCGGGAAGGGGCTTTAAAAAAAAATTTAATTGCGTCCCATATGGGGGCCGATTTGAACGCAAAAGGAAATCTACCAGAAAATGCATCGATGAAGTTATTAAATATATAATGATTAGAGTTTTTTGTATACAAAAAAGAGAAATAGATCAAGGTTTAGACGACGGATCAACATCATGGCACAAATGTAGTAACCCATACGTGCACCATTCTTCTTCTGACTCAAGCCCGAGTTCGAAGAATCTCAGCGAACTGCACGAACTCCGTAGCACCGACTAGGATCCTGAAATACGTAGATGTTAAACTCCAGATTTTGCCCGAGCAGAGCCGTTAGGCTATTCTTTTTTCGATTTCCAACTGCCTTGCTTTTTGCCCCCCCCCCCCCCAAAAAAAAAAACACCCTCCCCTCCCCCCCCCCCCCCCCCCCCCCATAGTGAAAATAATAAATAAATAATCAAAATAAAACTAATTTGTTAAAATTACAGTCGGTTTCATTTGTTTCTTTTACTACGTTTCATGCGGCGTCCGTGGCTTGAGTGTTGCGAGTCCGACTCGTAATTCCAACGTACCGCGATCGAAACCCACTGCAGGCTGTGTAGATTTTTATCCTGGTATGGGGCGTTGCAGGTCGACCCAGCTTAAAACGGGTACCAGGATGGCTGTCCTGGGGAAGTAAAGACGGCCAGCTATTACCCACCGAGTGCTGATGGTCTGTAAAAATATGGGCTCTCTTCCCATATGCCCGATACGCCTAAAGGCGTGAAAAGGGCTCGTTACTTTTTTACTTACTACGTTTCATTTGTTCCTGTTACTACTTTCATTTGTTTCTTTTACAACGTTTTATTTGTTCTTTTTTACTAAGTTCCATTTGTTTCTTTTACTACTTTTCATTTGTTTCTGTTACTATGTTTTAATTTCCCCCTCTTTGTTATGTCTCCTCTTCGTTTAAGTTTGCACAGTTTTTTGTGTTCGCATTTGTTTCTGTTTACTCATGATATCGAACTGATAATATTATTTCCTAAACAGTCAGTGTCTCTGCTCATCAGTTATTAATAGTTGAGTTGAGTTGAGTCCAGAATTGACATCACAGCTATCGGGGCATTCCTTTGCGTGCCCTGCCATTGTCTATCAGCCTGCCCGCCCTCATTACTGCCATCCAAGCTGTATGGATGTCTGTGCATTTGTTTGTCTTCCGTTTTGACAAGAGATCATTCGAAGTATATGCTGTCGTTTATTTACAGCTTCTCCCATCTGTCCATTTGGCTCCATTTGTGTCTGACTATTTATCTGTTTGTGTACCAAAGTGTATGTCTGCTTTCTCAGCTGTGCAGTGTCTGATATGTTTGAATTTTTTTTTTTTTTCTGTCTACTGCGACATTCCACTGGGCTTTAGGTTCAAATGTGCAGACAATCGTTTACTTATATCATGTTGAGGCAAGGTTGTCGTTGTGCTGTTGAATCATTATCTACAATGTCCTTGGAACGTACAGGGTGAAACATGAAATAAAAACGGGCAAATGAGCTAGTCAAGAGAGGAATTAAGCTCAGTGGGATGAATAAAAGGAGGACATGGGATGAACTGTGCGGGATAACAAAGGGTAGGACGACTTAGCGCAGGTTTACTGAGGGCCTCTATTCCACAGGGAGTTAGAAAAAGTAGGAAGAAAAGGGGCAGGCGGGAGAAGAGAAAGAAGTAGAAGACTACGAAGAAGAAGAACAACAATAGTAACAAAAAGATCAACAGTAGCAACAGTAACAACAAAAACAACACCAACAGTATCAACAACAACCAACAATAATAACAGCAACATCAAAAGTAGCAACAATAACAGTAACAACAGTTAGACAATAAAATCAATAGTAGCAACAAGAACTACACAACTACAATAACATCACCAATAAAAATTATAGCAACAAAAACATCTTCTAAATGTAACAACGACAACAAAACAACAGCATTAGTGGCAACAACAACAGTGTCTAAACAACAGCAACAGTGGCAACAACAACAATAACAACAACAGCAGCAGCAACAACAACACCAACAGTAGCAAAATAACAACACAACAACAACATCATCAGTACTAATAACAACAACATCGTCAAAATGCAACAACAATGACAACAAAACAGCAACGTCGGCAGTAGCAACAACAACAATTACAACAACATCAACAGTAACTGCAACAACAAGAACAACATAAGCAGTAGCAAAAAAAAAAAAAAATAACAACAGCGTGAACAGTAGCGACAACAACATCAACAGCATCAGTAGTAGCAATAACAAAAACAGCAACAAAATCAACAGTAACAACAGCAACAACAAAAATTCGAATAAAAAATAAATGAAGCAGCTGCGACAAAAAAGCCATTGTGATGATGGTAAAAAAGTATGAAGAAGAAAAAGAAGGGGGAAAGGGAAGAGAAAGATAAGAAAGAGGAGCAGTCAGAAGAAAGGAGGAAGAAAAGGTAATCACCTGACTCTGACAATACCCGAGGCAGGTGAACTGATTCCACGACCTACAGCAACAGGTTCAATGTGCGGAACGCATGCCACCTCACGCTTCACAGTTTCCCTGTATTTACTGACCTGTCGAGGTTAGGCGACAAAACGCGAACAAAACAAATGAATCATGCATATATGTTTTCTTACGTACAGACAGGGCGTCAAGGAGTCGTCGTGGCGATGGCTAGACGCCCGCCTTCGGATCGGAAGGTCATGGGTTCGCGTCCTGACGGAGACGAACTTTCTTCAATAAAAGATATAAACCCAAACTAAAAATATATTAGCAAGCTTTACAATATAACAGATACAAACAAAACGTGAAAGTTGCGGCTATGGAGCCTTCTTCAGCACATCCAAATAAAACAATACCACACAAATACACAAAATCACTTAGCTGATATCTCGAAGCAGCTGGGTCAATTGTTTCTTAGCAGACTGCCGACACGAGTGGGCCCGGGGAATTAATACCTCCTGCGGAGTACCAGGGGGAAATTGAAAAATGAACTTGACTCCCAGGTCGACCCAGTCTTGAGTGGACACCAGGTGCAGTACTGGGAAGTAAAGGCCACCGGCGTGATACACATCACCCACCAAGTGCTGATTGGTCTATAAAAATATAGGTCTAGCCGTGTATATATTCCCAATATGCTTAAAAGAGTGGAAATGGAACCTATACTTTTTTTAACACACAGGGAGTCGCCGTGGTAAGGCGGCTAGACGCTCGCCTCGGGCAGGAAGTAAAGGCTGCCGGCCTCATTTTCCCCACATCACCCACCAAATCAATATAGGCCCACTACGCATAGTGTCGTGGAGAAAGTTCTTTGTTTACAGACAATAATAATGGCTCACTACAAACCAAGGAGACCGGAAACCTGGGTGGTGGGGGGGGGGGGCGGTTAAGAGCATCAGTTCCCATTCTTTCACTTACACACATATAGCATTTCGAATACATTATTATAATTTGTCTTTTTGTAGCACGGTATTATGAATAATAATATTATTATTATTTTATTATTATTATTATTATAAAGCATCTTAACAAATCTTAGCCCACTTCAGGTCTCTTCTCCTTCACTCCCACATATGTAAGCAGACTAACTCCCCACCCCTCCTCCTCCTCCCTCCATCCTTTCTTTTTTCCAGTGTATTCTTTTTGTGTTAGCGCCTACACTACAGACAATTCCAAGCTCATTATCGCTTTATCAGCAAAATACGTGTCCGTAGAGAATTCTAAGGCAATTAAATATGCAGATGGCATTCAAGTAGGTGAAGGTCGCATGCCATGTCAGTGATGCATAAGGCAGATGGCGCCAGATCCCCATTGTTTTAGACCAGTAGCACTTAACGGGGATGTTGTAGTCAACACCACGTTACGCTATTGACAAGCACACCTCCAGGGGTCTTCAAATCCCCGGGTCACTTTTCGACGCACCATTCTCTCCATCCCTTTATGGTCTATTCGTGCTTCTGCATTGTTTACTTGTTCCGAAAGAGGTACAGCACCAGCTAATCTGTCTGCTTGTTTATTTCCCAACATAGCTGCATGCCCTGGAGAAAATATCCAAATGACAGTAATATCCAAACGACAGTAATATCCAAACGACAGTAATATCCAAACGGCAGTAATATCCAAACGACAGTAATATCCAAACGACAGTAATGTCCAAACGACAGTAATATCCAAACGACAGTAATATTCAAACGACAGTAATATCCAACCAACGCTAGGTAATTTCACACTACATGTATAGTGAAAGCTTCGACCTGAAAACCCTGCAATGTCTGCCATATTTAGGGTCAATGAATCTAGCTGTGACCTTGATGTCATTTTTATACCATACCTGGAGAGCCTCACAATGCTATTGATAAATTCTTCCTGTTCTTGTTCTAGTTCTATCTCTTCTTTTTTACTACTGGTATTGCTTTTACTATTCCTTTATCACCACTTCTACTGATGCTGTTGATGCTACTGTTACTACTGGTTCTGTTGCTGTGGTAACTGCTAATGCTACTCTTACTACTGATTCTGTTGCTGTGGTAACTGCTGATGCTACTGTTTCTACTGGTTCTGTTGCTGTGGTAACTGCTGATGCTACTGTTACTACTGGTTCTGTTGCTGTGGTAACTGCTAATGCTACTGTTACTACTGGTTCTGTTGCTGTGGTAACTGCTGATGCTACTGTTACTACTGGTTCTGTTGCTGTGGTAACTGCTGATGCTACTGTTACTACTGGTTCTGTTGCTGTGGTAACTGCTGATGCTACTGTTACTACTGGTTCTGTTGCTGTGGTAACTGCTGATGCTACTGTTACTACTGGTTCTGTTGCTGTGGTAACTGCTGATCCTACTGTTACTACTGGTTCTGTTGCTGTGGTAACTGCTAATGCTACTGTTACTACTGGTTCTGTTGCTGTGGTAACTGCTGATCCTACTGTTACTACTGGTTCTGTTGCTGTGGTAACTGCTAATGCTACTGTTACTACTGGTTCTGTTGCTGTGGTAACTGCTGATCCTACTGTTACTACTGGTTCTGTTGCTGTGGTAACTGCTGATGCTACTGCTACTACTGGTTCTGTTGCTGTGGTGGCTGCTACTGCTGCTGTTACTACTGGTTCTGTTGCTGTGGTAACTGCTGTTGCTACTGTTACTACTGGTTCTGTTGCTGTGGTGGCTGCGGGTGCTGCTACTACTACAGCAACAACGATAATTATGACTACTAACACTACTACTACTACTGATGCTGCTGTAGCTACTACGTTTGTCACATCGTATTGCGGTTTACAGCTTGATTGTCCAGGGGCAATTACTGTGTTTGGGGGTGTTAAATATTAGGCATTTGCAGACACTGGGCTTTAGCATACAAAGGTGATCCATCTTTTTTCCTTTTTTCTTTCCTTCCAAAACAATCCCCAGAAAATGGTAAAACTGTTCTTATACCAATTTTGTCATATGCTAGCCTTTGCTTGCATCCATTCAGTTGATAATGATATTAGCTATCTACTACAACAATTGACTACAGTTTCACCCTTCTAACTTTAACTTTAGCCAGATGAAGGGGTTATAATTTTTAGCGAGGCGTGAGAATCATATCCCGTAGCAATAAGGGGTGTATCTGGCAAGACTCTCTGGCGTTAAGGAAAGTCCTCGACAATAAGAGCATTGGGTTTTAGAACCAACTTTGCCAGAGCATGTGTTTGTGGGTCTGTTCAAACGCTTAGTTGATATGCTGCCACTTCCCCATAATACCCGAACAACAGCAAAACAAACTATGGGATGGAGATAGACAATAAATTTACTATTTCACACCACATTATAAGGGGACAAAAAGCCAGTAGGCAGTAGACAGGCATTAGGACAACTAGCCAGAAGGGACAATCTTAATGCCTTCTTCGTTCCCAGTGCTCGACATCACAAACCCTTAGTTTGAGTTTACTGAACATTTTTATGGATTTGATGACCGCCAGCTTAATGGCCTTATGGGAAAATTGCTTCGTCCTGACACAGTATTTATTATGTCTTCTGCTTCCACTGGCGATTCAAATGTATATGTTTAAATATGATTCATGTTGCTTACGACCACTGAGTAAAATAATTGGAGAGCATGAATTTATTAGCACCGGCTGCTATCTCTTTCATAAATCTCTGCACATGTTCTGAAAAGATATAAAACCGAACGAAAAGTATGTTAGCAAGCTTCACAATATAACAAATACAAACAAAACGTGAACGTTGTGGCTTGGGAGCCTTCATCAGCAGATACAAATCAAACAAAACTACACAAATAATAATTGACAATATGGACGAGTGGGAGAGGTACAAACAGATAGTAGCAATTCTGGGCGGGCGGGACACGCGAGGTGGGTGCACATATTCTGGGAATGCGTGGTCTCAGGGCATAGTGTCCGCCACGAGTGCTAGAGATCCCGGGCTCAAACCCCAGTAAAGGCTAGGGATTGTTTCAAGTGGACTTCTAGTAATTTCCTCTGGTCACTAGGTAGTGTGATCGGACGCCAATGTGTATTGTTGCGCATGCAAAAAATCCTTTGGCAGTTGGAAATAAAAAAGAGTAGCCTAACAACATTCTTCCAACCATCCAATAGTCATTCATCTATCTATATATCAATACATCCATTCAAACATCCAGCCATCCAGCTATTCACTCATCCATCCATGCTTGCATTCATACATACATATTTTCAGCCAGCCACCCATTCATCCTTGCACCCATACACTCAAGCTTCCATCCATCCTTCTTTTTATCCATACATTCATCCATTCACGAAAATGCCCATTAGTCAATGCACTCATGCATCCACCCGACTACTCATCCATCCATCAAATCATCTATCTATCTATCATGCATCCACCCAGTCCCCCATGTATCATCAATTTATCCATCAGCTCATCCAATAATCTATCCACCTAACCTTTCAGCTGTCCACCTATCCATCCATCCATCTACTCACACATCTATCCATCCGTCCATTCACACATCCCTCAACCACGATCAGCCAACAAATCCATCCATTCATTCATTCATCCATCCATCCATTCATTCATCTATCCATTCATTTATTCAATCATCCATCCATTCATTCATCCATCCATTCGTTCATTCATCCATCCATCCATTCATTCATTTATCCACATATTTATCTATCCACACATTTATTCAATCATCGATCAATTTATGTATCCATGTATCCATGTGTCCATCCATTCACCCAGCCCTCTATTCTAATTTTCCTGTTATCAGATTTGCATGTATCTTTTCTGGTTTCATGCTCGTTTCCTAACTTCCAGATTCATTTTAACTACTACCCGCATTATCTCAACTAGTCTTAAAAACCACACTGGAGATAAACGTTGCAAGCAAGCAGCCAAAAGGCAGACATCGATACAAGTGGGAGATTAACAACAGGAGATGGATAAACATCAGGCTCAGACGGTCTGTGTCCATGGCGATTATGTGGCAGAATATTGTAGCCAACTTTCATTGTGGAGGCGGCACCTGATTCATTGATTGATTGATGTCTCAACTCGTTGGTCCGAATGTGCGTCGTCCGCTGGCCAAAAATTTACATATTTAACTGTATTAACGTCACCTGATTATTTATGATAATGACCTTTCACAAACACACATGATTTACTTGTTTACTGCACAAGATAAACTGTGACGAATTCAACCTATTATATAAGACGAGACAGTGCTGGTTTCCATAAGTTACTTGCTAAGCAATTTTTTAGCATTACTTGATAGACGTTCTCCGTTCTATACCTTACAAGTCCCGATCTTTTACGTTATTTTGAGGTAAGTGGTCGTTTGTTTCGTTAATATTTCTAGCTAAATTCTGAAATTAAAGAAATATGAATTTATAAAGCAAATCGGTCAAAAATCAGCCTTTGCTTGTTTGCTGTCAATGAAAAGATCTCTAGTGTCGTACATTTCCAGTCAATAAAATCTCCTACTCCTTTTTGTCGTTTCTCTGATGTTTTTCTTTTCATATTGTTCTTGGTTTACCTGCATCCTTCTAGGGAGCTGCGTGGTCTTGAGGTATGGTTTCCGCCTCGTGTGCTAGAGGTCCCGGGGTGAGGGCTAGGATTTTTTCACGTAGACTTCTAGTAATTTTCCTTGGTCTCTGGGTAGTGAGATCGGTCGCCCGTGTGTATCCTTGCCCACGTAAAGAACAAAATCCCCTGTCAGTTGAAAATCGAAAAGAGTAGCCTAACTGCGCTGCCCGTCCAAAATTTTGAGTTTAAAATCTACCTAAAATATTTCAGGATCCTCACCGATGCTACGGAGCCCGTGCACGGCGCTGAGTGACTTCTGACTCAGACTTGAGTTCGAAGTAGAACGGAGCACTTTTGGGTTACTAGCCTTGTGTCATGATGTTGATCCGTTGTTCAAACCTCAAAACTCTGCTATTTTCTTCTCCTCTGGTGTATGCCTTGTATGGTGTTGCTTAAAAAGACGTTCTCTCTGAGTGGCTAAATCATTTGATTATACGTTTTTTAGAATTAGTTTTGTGCCTGTTCTTGTGACCTCATTCCTGATTTCATTTTTTCTAGTCAAGACCGCAGCCTTTCTCAGAAATCTCATTTTCATGGTTACTATTTCTTCTTGGGAGCCACCGTTGCGTAGCGGCTAGACGCTCAAATGAGGATCCTAAGGTTATGGGTTCAATTCCTTTACCTAGCCTTTTTTGTTAAATAACCCTGGCTCCAATGTCAACCCAGCCTTAAATGGGTACCAGGTAAAGTCCTGAGAAGTAAAGGCGGCTGGCGTGATGTTGGTCACATCACCCACCAAGTCTAGATTGGTCTATGAAACAAAAGTCTAGCCCTGTCTATCCAACACGCCTAAAGGCCTTGGAACGGGTCCTTTACTTTAACTTCACTAATTTTATTGTCTGATTTGTCTAATTTCTTGTCAGTGATAATAACATCAGAACACCCATCACGGGTCTTTTTTCGGATCGACCTGATGTGAACACCACCTGTGACCTGGGAAACAAAGATGACCACACAACAATGAGACTGCAGTGTTCTGTGACACTAACGGGGAAGGCTAACCCGGTCAACAAATACCTGCAGAGTCGGTCGAAAGGGTTAAATATCGCTGTTATGCTGTAAACGAGCACCATGCAATTACATCTTTGGGTACATGCAGAAGAAGAAGCGGATATCAGAACACACTTGAAGACGTGTCTTGGTTTGCACGAAAAAATATCGTCACGTTAAACTAGTATTCCCCAAAAGGGGAGCTTTTGGTTATAATTGTGACTAGGTTATGTTCACAATTTTAGAATGGTTTAACATTGTTCGCCACCAAGAAGCCCTGAAAAGGACTTTTGTATTGTTGATGCGATCATATAAGTTAGCTAGTTGGTATCCTTTACAGGACGTTGTATACACATACACATTTTAGGGAAATCAGGTTCCCTCGTAGACATATCGGTTATTGGATTTTACTCTTTTAGTTTCCTTCTGACTGTTCGCAATTATTCCGGCGATCTTTCTACAGCAGAAACTCTTCTGCGAGAAACTTGCTGTTAGAGTCGTCAAAAGTCTCCGCCACGTTGAGTGTCAAAATGAGCTTAAAAAACAAACGTAGATAAGAGGGGGAAAATGTGAGGGACAGAATTACGAACGTGATATAGAAAGGATAGCAGCGATACAATGGAACGGAGGATTCGACTGCGTCCATTGTCAGTTAGTTAGACTATAGATTATCCTACTTGCACATCGGACCATTCAGTCCAAGAGTATTCGGATCCGATCCTGAGTAAATCCCACACCGATACTCGTTCTGCGTTGGTTTCTTATTCTTCTTTGGCTTCTTGTCTGACCACACTCCTTTTAGCATGCTGTTTCTGCAGTCTGGTCATGGTTGCAGATATAAGTTCATCACATGGTTCTCACAAACGTCTTTCTCGTCGTAGAGCATTAAAAATATCAGTGTGGTTCATTGCTCGTCAGCCTTCCAAAGTAGCTTTACCTGCAAGCCGTTCAGCTTGTTCATTTCCCTGCTCGCCTGCCTTGACATGAAAACAAAACAGATATTCGTCAGCCCAGGCCGCTTGAGAATCTCCAACCATTGTCTTTGGACCCAGCCCATCTCTATGTTCCTGCAAACTATGTTCGACTAATAATGATAAAACACGATAATGAGGATGATTATGATGATGATGAAGATGATTTGAATCTCTTTAAAATCACTTAATTTGTGATTTTATTATGACTTTTTGAAGATGTGGTAACATCACGCCTGCCACCTTTACTTTCCATTACATCACCTGTTACTCATTTTAGGCTGGGTCGAACTCGGAGCCAGTGTCATTTTTGAATATTTAAAAAAAAATTGCCTAATGAATATTGGCACCGGTAAGCATCTGGCCAGCACTGCAACATTTAGCCGCTTAACCAGGGCGAATCCAGGCGTGGAGAGAAAGGGGCAGGGGAACTGTGTAATGTCGAAACTAAATAGCTTTATACTTGGGTTTTCATTCGCAGTTCTGCCCCCCCCCCCCCCCCCCCCCCCCCCCAAAAAAAAAAACGAGAACTTAATCACAAGACCACGATGTATAAACTGGCGGCACTAACTTATCTTCTTTCCGTTTTTGCCTGCTCTGTGACTTTCATCAACGCCGCGACTATTCCAGTCGACGACACAACCGTAGTAGCTTTTCGTGCTGCATGTTTCCAAAAACAGAAACAGTGAAAGATTACTTGTTTCACTTTCACACCAACAGAAACAGTCTAAGATTACTTGTTTCACTTTCACACCAACAGAAACAGTGTAAGATTACTTGTTTCACTTTCACACCAACAGAAACAGTGTAAGATTACTTGTTTCACTTTCACACCAACAGAAACAGTGTAAGATTACTTGTTTCACTTTCACACCAACAGAAACAGTGTAAGATTACTTGTTTCACTTTCACACCAACAGAAACAGTGTAAGATTACTTGTTTCACTTTCACACCAACAGAAACAGTGTAAGATTACTTGTTTCACTTTCACACCAACAGAAACAGTGTAAGATTACTTGTTTCACTTTCACACCAACAGAAACAGTGTAAGATTACTTGTTTCACTTTCACACCAACAGAAACAGTGTAAGATTACTTGTTTCACTTTCACACCAACAGAAACAGTGTAAGATTACTTGTTTCACTTTCACACCAACAGAAACAGTGTAAGATTACTTGTTTCACTTTCACACCAACAGAAACAGTGTAGGATTACTTGATCAAGCAAGCAATGTCCATTTCAAAGCACCCTGTCAAAGAGTAAAATTACCTACCTAATCAAATTAATGTTTACTTTAAACTGTCCAGTTAAAAAGTAGAATTACTAATCAAACAATCAATATTTCTTTCAAAATAGTTAATAAGCTGCAACGCTACATGATCGACCAATCAATATTCGTTTCAAACCATCAAATTAAAGAGAAGGATATTTACAGAGTCAAACCAGTGTTGGTTTTCCAACTGTACATCACTTGATAAACCAGTCAGTGGTTGTTTAAAATATAGACCGTTTAATATCCTTACGTCCTTTTTAGGGCTAAATTTTTTGTTATTTGAAGCCCCACCCTGGCTTTTTCCAGGGGCCGCAATAAAGGCAGGCCATAAATATGGCCAATTGTCTGAACGCGGTTTCTGGTACCACTCCACGGCGATCCTCATCCGCATGGTGGAACTTTATGTCATCGGGTGTTTATCGCTTGTGTGATGTCCTAGTGGAGTAGAAAGTCAGTCAGTCAGTCCGTTTAAAATATCACATTTAACAGTAGAAACTTCTAGAAAAGAAATCAATGTTTCCTTCGAAGCAACCAATAAACTGTAGCATGTTTTGATTTGACAATCAATGCTTGTTTAAAAAAACATCAATCAAGCTGTAGAGTTACGCATTCAACTAATCAATGCTTGTGTCAACGCATTCAGTAATATTTAAATTAACAATAACTCAAGTTGTAGATGTAATTTATTACAATGTTAAGGTTTTGGGAAAAACAAGAATCACGTCACTATAATAAATGGTTCCTAATATACAACGTAATATTCTGAGTCTGGTTTATGTCTTTGATTTTAATCTGTTGGTTAGTATCATCATCATTCTCACAAGGGGCGTCGCATTTTTCATCACCATGCAGGGTACTTTTTGTTTACAGGTAGTCCAAAGACAGTACACAACCCCACCCAACCACCCCAACCCCCCCCCCCCCCCCCTTTCCCCAAATATGATATTGTTCTACAACCTGATCTTTGGAAGAAGAAAAACCTCCTGCATGCGGCAGACTTGCATCCACAACTTTCGAACCGGAAGAGCAGCATCTATCCGCTATACAACGAAGACTGTGAATACATGTTATCAATCTGAAACTATTTAACTTCATATTTGGGCTTTTATTTACAGTTTTGAGGCACCACCGAGGACCCGATCCCAAGACCACCATGCATAAACTGGCAGCCCTAACTTGTCTTCTACTGGTCCTTGCCTGCACAGTGGCTTTCATCAGCGCCGCTCCTGTGTCATCCAGCGACCCAGCTAAAACTTTTTATTTTGAATGTTTAAAGGTAACCCTGCTGAGCTGCATCACAGGCGACAATCCCCTTGCTTGTGCCGCAATCAGTTCTTGTTTCCCACCAAAAGTAACAGCGTAACGTTAATTTATCAAGCAAAGCAACGTCTGTTTCAAACTATCCAGTTAAAGAGTACAATATTTGATCAGTCAGACCAGTATTTGATTTACACTATCCAGTTAAAGAGTACAATATTTGATCAGTCAGACCAGTATTTGATTTAAACTATCCAGTTAAAGAGTACAATATTTGATCAGTCAGACCAGTATTTGATTTAAACTATCCAGTTAAAGAGTACAATATTTGATCAGTCAGACCAGTATTTGATTTAAACTATCCAGTTAAAGAGTACAGTATTTGATCAGTCAGACCAGTATTTGATTTAAACTATCCAGTTAAAGAGTACAATATTTGATCAGTCAGACCAGTATTTGATTTAAACTATCCAGTTAAAGAGTACAATATTTGGTCAGTCAGACCAGTGTTTGATTTAAACTATTCAGTTGAAGGGCGCATTGACTAAATCAACGAATCAGTGTATTTAAATGTAGTTCATATACTGCACCATTACATGATAAACTTATTAATTTTTGTCGGAAGCTGTCCAATTTAAGAGTATTGCCTTTCTCTGACAAATCAGCGTCTGTTTCAAAGCAGCCAAAAATTACGAGATCGACCATTCAGTGTGTGTGTGTTTTTTTCTTTCTATTCAGTAGAAGATGATCATCTAATCAGTGTTACAAACAAACAATTAAACAGCAGAATTACCAAATCAAGCAAACAAAATTAGTTTTAAGGCGGAATAAACTGGTATGGAAAACAGCAGTCTGAAAGCGGTCGAACTGTTTTTTTTTCTTCAAAAGGAATCGAAATCGGCAGGAAATAATCTACCAGTCAGTTTTTGGTGCAAAATTGCCAGGACTGTAAGCAGTACTTGATCAGCCATTCAATATTTGTTACAACCTACCTTATCTAGATGTAGAACTACGATTCAACCAGTCAACGCAGCTGTCAATGCATCCATTGTAATAAAACTGTTGAATTAACTATTAGTCATGTTAGAGTTATAATTCAGTCTGATTTTAAGGATTTAAAAAAAAATAATGTCTCTTTAATAAATAGTTGATATGCACAAAATACAGTGATTTATATGTTTGTTTGCTTGGTTAAGTATACTCATAATCATTATCATCACACAGTGCCTGATCTCTTTCCTTACATGCAGATGACCTTGCGTTTGTTGGGTAGTTCAATGTATTGTAAACTTGTCTGACTTGTTTCTTACTCAGGAAGCTATTGTACTATTTCATTATACATAAAGAATATCTATCTATCTATCTATCTATCTATCTATCTATCTATCTATCTATCTATCTATCTATCTATCTATCTATCTATCTATCTATCTATCTATCTATCTATCTATCTATCTATCTATCTATCTATCTATCTATCTATCTATCTATCTATCTATCTATCTATCTATCTATCTATCTATCTATCTATCTATCTATCTATCTATCTATCTATCTATCTATCTATCTATCTATCTATCTATCTATCTATCTATCTATCTATCTATCTATCTATCTATCTATCTATCTATCTATCTATCTATCTATCTATCTATCTATCTATCTATCTATCTATCTATCTATCTATCTATCTAATCTATCTATCTATCTATCTATCTATCTATCTATCTATCTATCTATCTATCTATCTATCTATCTATCTATCTATCTATCTATCTATCTATCTATCTATCTATCTATCTATCTATCTATCTATCTATCTATCTATCTATCTATCTATCTATCTATCTATCTATCTATCTATCTATCTATCTATCTATCTATCTATCTATCTATCTATCTATCTATCTATCTATCTATCTATCTATCTATCTATCTATCTATCTATCTATCTATCTATCTATCTATCTATCTAATAATCTATCTATCTATCTATCTATCTATCTATCTATCTATCTATCTATCTATCTATCTATCTATCTATCTATCTATCTATCTATCTATCTATCTATCTATCTATCTATCTATCTATCTATCTATCTATCTATCTATCTATCTATCTATCTATCTATCTATCTATCTATCTATCTATCTATCTATCTATCTATCTATCTATCTATCTATCTATCTATCTATCTATCTATCTATCTATCTATCTATCTATCTATCTATCTATCTATCTATCTATCTATCTATCTATCTATCTATCTAATCTATCTATCTAATCTATCTAATCTATCTATCTATCTATCTATCTATCTATCTATCTATCTATCTATCTATCTATCTATCTATCTATCTATCTATCTATCTATCTATCTATCTATCTATCTATCTATCTATCTATCTATCTATCTATCTATCTATCTATCTATCTATCTATCTATCTATCTATCTATCTATCTATCTATCTATCTATCTATCTATCTAATCTATCTATCTAATCTATCTATCTATCTATCTATCTATCTATCTATCTATCTATCTATCTATCTATCTATCTATCTATCTATCTATCTATCTATCTATCTATCTATCTATCTATCTATCTATCTATCTATCTATCTATCTATCTATCTATCTATCTATCTATCTATCTATCTATCTATCTATCTATCTATCGATCTGTATTTTTTGTCTGTCTCTCCGTCTGTCTATTTGTCTCTCTGTCTGTCTGTCGTTTTTGTGTGTCTGTCATTGCCTCATTGATGTTAACATCACGAATAGATGGGACGCGCTGATGGAGCAGTCAATCAAAATAAGGTAACAAATTAGGCATCGGCAACAGGGACCACACACACACACACCCACAAACACACATGCGCACACGCAGGCTTATAAGAATACACACACACACACACACACTCACGCACACTGGTAACATTAGAGGTACATAAAATGTTACAAACTGGAGGTCACCAATTGCAGACGCGCTAACCATCAACTGACACAAACCGCTGGAGCAGACTCGATACATCTTATAATTACGTACTCTCTGTTAAAAAGGGTATACACAGTGATCTTATGTCTACATCAGACAACGACCTGGTATCTTTTATTTCATTGCCGGGCGCAGGAGTGGACAGACTTTTTGTTAAATGACTTCTCAGGAGTTAACGCACCTACCAAACGCCCATGGTGTATGACTTGCACCAGTCACATACAGGAGCACCCTCAACTGACAAAACTACAATTAGGTTTCTATCGGAGAGCAAGGAGAGGCCAACGACAACAGGAAAACCACTATAACTAGCATTGTGTACGTTAGTTAGATGCGTAAAACAGAGATGAAATGCCCTAGAAGAACTGCAGGAGTTTCAAGGAAAGACAGAATACGAAATCACGAAATCAGACCAATGCTGGGAATAAAACCAGTCTTACAGGTCATCCACACAAAAAAATGAAGTGATTTGGACACTTTACATGAATGCACTGGTACTATCTGCCACAGCGAGCCACACTAAAACGTTACAACGGGTATAGAGCGATTGGAAGACCTCGGAAAATATGGAGTGATGGCATTAAGAACAGCCTTGCAGAAATGAACATCAGTCTCAATAGTGCTCTTGGCAGAGCTCATCAACGAACATTACATCTCCCTCCGACACTTCGATGAGGTACAAGGTGGAAGAGAAGAAGAAGAACAAGAAGCTAGATGCGTATCCTTTACATGACGTTGCAGAACCAACCCCATTATTTTAGTGAAAAAAAGTTTGATGACAGCAAAATAGAAATAAAGAGAATGAGCATCAGCTTAAAAGGAATTAGTGAAATGCGATGGCAAGGAGAAGGGTAAAAGTATTCGATCGATAGAACAATCACCAATGTCGGACGCAGCTGCAGCACCAGCCGGTGATAGTACGAGGGGTGGGATTTCGTGGTGGCTTTGGAGACAGGAGTCGAGGCCGTGGTCGGGCTAGAGGTCGTGGTCGGGGTAGAGGTCGTGGCCGTGGCAGAGGACGTGGACGAGGTGCTAAGGATGGTGACAAGGAGCGGGTACCCGTGACCAAACTTGGGCTCCTCGTTAAAAATGGCAAAATTAGGTCATTAGAAGAGATTTACCTCTTCTCACTGCCAATCAAGGAGTGTGACATCATTGACTTTTTTTCCTGCCACCTAGGACGTTGAAGGATGAAGTGCTAAAGATTATGTATGCCTGGTCAGAAGCCGGTCAAAGAACCAGATTTAGGGATTTTGTAGCAGTTGGAGACTACAATGGTCACGTTGGACTGGGTGTGCAGGGCTCTAAGGAAGTGGCCACTGCCATCCGACAAGCCATCATACTTGCCAAACTTTCAGTCGTTCCAGTGAGGCGAGGCTACTGGGGCAACAAAATTGGAAAACCCCATACAGTGCCGCGCAAAGTCACTAGGAAATGTGGCAGTGTTTTGGGGAGGCTGATTCCAGCCCCAAGAGATACTGACATTGTCAGTGCCCCTGTGCCCAAAAAACTCCTGACCATGGTTCTGATTGAAGATTGCTACACCTCTGCCAGGGCTGCAACCTCCACTCTGGGGAACTTCTCTATAGCTACCTACACAGCGATTGCAAAGACATATTCGTATCTAACCCCCGACCTCTGGAAGGAAACTGTGTTTACCAGACCTCCTTACCAGGAGTTTACTGACTACTTGTTGAAAAACCACAGCAGAGCAAATGTTCAGCGCCAAGAACAGAAGGTCTACTAATCCAGTAACATTCAGTTCTTTACCGCACCACAGAAGTAACTCATAGGAGAAGTCACAATGTTCTGTGTGTTTATTTCAGAAATTCCAGGAAATATTTGGTTAAAAAAAATTAACTTGTCTTTGTGGTGTTCTGTCGTAATGTTTACTGAATAAATAGTGCTTGGTGCATCATCATCATCAGGTGTCTTGCCGACTGTCGTGTGCGATCATGCCTCTCCATAATCTGCGATCTCCTGCAGCATGTATCAGTTCGTGTGCCGACACACCTCCATGCCATGCAACAAGACTGTCAAGCATCTACTCTCGTTGTCTTCCTCTATCCCTCCTTCCGCAGATCTTTCCAGTGGTCACAACATGTTCTATTTTCCCTCTTCTCATAACATGGCCGACAAATGATGACTGTCTCCTTTTGATGTCTGTGATAAGTTGCCTTCAGGATCCCGCCTCTTTCAAAACCTCTTGGTTGCTCTTTTTTGGCTTTCCAAGGTATTCTAAGCATTCTTCTGTAAAACCACATCTCTAAGGCCTCAAGAAATTGTTTGGCCTGCCTACCGATTGTCCAGGATTCACAGCCATGTGTTAAAACTGGATGTATGTAGAGTTATTTTTCTAACTCTCAATGACAAGGATATATTGCACAAGATGTTTTTCATTTTATAAAATGCAGTTTTTGCCTGTCCTATTCTGTTTCTTATCTCAGTTATACATCTTCCATCTGATGTTATCCATGTGCCCAGATACTTAAATTTATGTACTTGTCCTAAAATAATACCATCGACTTTTATAACACATTTAGGAATATTTCGTTTCTTTGAAACCACCATTACTTCTGTGCATACAACAACAACAACAACAAAAGGGGGTAAAAGTATTCAGATCAGAGCAGAATTATTTATTAGGTGGGAAGGAATATAGTAAGGAAGTTAGTATTATTTTATATCCAAAGAACATAACAACTGTGAAAAGGATTGTGCACAATATCAAATAGAGAACTATTGGTAAAACTTCATGGCTGACCGTTTGACATCAACTTAGTACAGATTGTTGCACCAACAGCAGATAGTTCAGAAGAAGATATTGACGCATTTTATGACGAGTTAGACATGGCTGTTGATCAATGCAAAAATTATGAAGCAACAATGGTACTTAAAGATTTCAACGCAAAAATAGGGAGTGAAAAAGTTGTCGGAATAACGGGTCGTTATGGCCTGGAAGAAAAGAATTTGAGAGGTGACAGATTAATAGCATGGGCTGAGTCGCACAGCATGATAATAGGTAACACCTGGTTTAAACAATATCCTTGAAGATTGTGGACTTAGAAAAGTTCTGACGATAATTTCCACAATCAGATTGATTATATTTTGATTTCAGAAGATTCCGGAGCAGCTTAGTTGGAGCAAAGACTAGACCAGGAGCTCTAGTGACCATGTTCCAGTTATAGAAAAGATAAAAATAAAACTAAAGAATATTAAGAAACACCACAGAACATCATGTTAAATATAGGAATACTTACAACGGATAAAGAAATTAATGAAGAATACGATGTCACCGTACAAAACCAATAAAATATATAGGAAACAATACAGGCTATTGATGAAGAGACGGTTATGTTGCGTGAGTCAGTTCAGCAGTCATCAAAAGAGACAATCCCACCAACCCATAACAGAGTTGCCCAAAAAAAAAAAAGAAATTGATGTCAACCGAAATTATGCCGTTGATAAATGAAAAAAGGACGAAAAAGAATGATAAAGAAGACTACTTTAGAATTTAAAATAAAAAACAGTAAACAAATGCAAAGTGGCTAAAAAACCTGGCTGAATCAAATGTGTACAGAGGTTGTTGAAAATCACTGAAAAGACTCATATTCCATGTAACAACAGATAAATATGATAACAAGAAAGATGACATGTAACTGCACTGGATGTTTAAAATCAAAAGATAGCGAACTTATAATGAGACATATAATTAACAGATGGACAGAGTATCTAGGGGAATTGTATGATGATAATAGAACAAATGTAGAACTGCAGGTCAGCAATGATGGTCCACCAATAATGACTGCAGAAGGTGAGGATACATTGCATCACATGAAGAAAGAAAAGCACATTGGCCAGACAACATCTCATTGGAAGAAATCGAAACACTCAGATTTTTAAATTGAAATAATAACTAAATTTGTAAACGATATTTATAATAGTAGGTACATTCCAAATGACCTTTTAAAATCTATATTTAAAGCTCTGCCAAAGAAACCAGGCACTTTAAAATGTGAAAAACATCATGAGTCACATGACTAAGATGTTACTGAGAATAATTGTGAGAAGAAAAAGAAGCAAAATTAAACCAGAAATAAGCGATGAGCAATATGAATTTGTAGAAAGAAAAGGTACAAACAATGTCATATACATCCTAAAGATTGTCAGAAAGAGCTACAGAAGTAAAGTCTGATTTTTACGTATGCTTCTTAGACTATACATAAGCATTTGACTGTTTGAAACATGAAGAAGGAAACAAACTATTTAAAAAAAATTAAACATTGATGGGGAAAATATACGAATAATAACGAATATGCATTGGCAACAAACAGCAGCTACAAGAATTAACAACTTTTTAGGTACATGTCAGTGCATAAAGAGGGGTGTACGACAAGGATGTATACTGTCACCTGATTTATTCTCGCTGTACAGTAAATCTTCTTCTTCTTCTTTTCGTTCACCAGCTGTAAACTCTGGCGGAAGGTTCTGGTTGCTCGTCTACTACTGAACTGCAGTCCTGCTCCAGAACCTGAGTGTTGCGTGTGCATCAGTTTTACAGATCTCATTCTCTTGAATACAGACTGTTGGTTCCTTGCCTCTCCGGCAGATGCACTCCGACTTCAAAGGAAGCTCCCCAATTAGTCGACTCTTACGACATGCTTTTGGGGAGGCAGTGGGTCTATTCTTGTTTTCCCCACAATGGGGCCCCGGAACCCACACGGGGGTGTACAGTAAATATATAATGAGATCTTTAATTGATATGCCCGGAATTGTGGTTGGTGGATATAATATGATGACACAGTCTTGATAGCAACAAGTCGGAAAGAACTACAGGAAATGACAGACATTGTGGTGTTAGAAAGTGGAAGAATGGGCCTCGGTTTGAATAATGGGAAGACAGAAGTAATGATGGTGTCAGAGAAAATAATCATTCCTAAATGTGTAATGAAATTCAATGGTGTTATTTTAGGACAAGTACATAAATTTAAGTATCTGGACACATGGATAACATCAGATGAAAGATGCATAACTGAGATAAAAAACAAAATAGGACAGGCAAAAATTGTATTTTATAAAATGAAGAACATCTTGTGCAATATATCTCTGTCATTGAAGGTTATAAAAAGAATTTTTGCTTGCTACATACATCCAGTTTTAACATTTGGACAATTGGTAGCAGGCCAAACAATTTTTTGAGGTCTCCAAGAGATTTTGAAAGAGGCGGGAGCCCGAAGACAACTTATCACAGACATCAGAAGGAGACAGTCATCATTTTTCGGCCACGTTATGAGAAAAAGGAAAATGAAACATGTTGTGACCACTGAAAAGTTCCATGGAAGGAGGGATAAAGAAAGACAACGAGAGAGGATTCTTGACAGTTTTGTTGCCCGGCTCTCTAGCATAGTTGGTTAAATCTGACTTTCGCGGGTGACGAACTCCTTGTGGTCCGGGTTCACTCCCGGGGGTAGGCAGAAAGGCCATATTTCTCCCAGATTAACAGTACCTATAATGGAATCAAGGCAGAGGGGTTGCAATATCCATGGTACCGAGCCAAAGGGTTTACAACTCATGGTTTCTGGATGCTTTAAAAAAAGACAGTCTTGTTGCATGGCATGGAGGTTTGTCAGCACACGAACTGATACATGCTGCAGGAGATCGTTGATTGTGGAGAGGCATGATCGCCCACGTCAGTCGACGAGGCACCTGTTGATGATGATGAGTTTGTCATTGCCCACCGAACGGTCAGCTCTTGGTACCACTGTCGAAACCAACGCACGACAAATGGTCCGCAGCTGGGATCGAAAACGGCACTTCAGCATTATGAAGCGCGTTAGCAACGCCTAAGCCACAGACACCCCCACATTGTCTACGAGTGCTGTGAAATATTACAACCCGCTAAGTATGATCTTATAAATCAACTTCACCGTCTGGTCTCCAATAACTATACTCATTTGGAGTATTCTAGATAATACATTTAATTCCACTCAACAGTCTAAACTCTCCAACGGAATAAAATAATTTACAGAATTACACACAAAAGTCACACAAGTCTACACACGTCACTCTATCTCAGAAATTGAGAAACACATAAGTGGACACGGGTTCACCTTCAGCGGCCGGTCACACTTGTGTCTCACAACATCTGTGGAGCCGCTGCGACAGGTTAATCTCTTGCAACAACTGTTTCACAACTTCAAGCAGCGTGGACCTTTTGCACTCATCTCTGTCATTATCATCAGCTAGCGTCTTGATGACTGGCGTAGGCGATCAGCCTCTGACCTCCGGTACACATAAATAGCAAAGTAAGTGTTCAGCTTACAACACTTATTTGACTAATGAAAGAGACTGGGCACTGCAATATCAAAAAGTTACAGTACAAACATCGAAAAGGGAGACAAGGAATAATAAAAAGATCTATAATTTCCAGCCGTGAATGCTACTTGATTCATTGAATCGTACACTCCCATATCTTCTGTATTTTTGTCTAGTATCATTATCTCTCCATTTTACTGCACCAGCGTCGACTGGCCGACATAAACAACAAAATCCTAGAGAAATTGTGTAATCAGAATAACCTATCTTTTGCTAACCACACACCGTTCTTGACGGCACAGTCTGGTGCTTTATATAAGGAATAGATCCCTTCTTTTACACTGGACACCAGACTGACTGTCAAGAATGTCAAACATCCAGTCAAGACACAGCTCACATTCAAAACAGATGTGCGTAGAACACCGGATGATTACACCAAACGATACAAGCCAGTAAGTTTACAAGATAGCCTATTCCTGACTCTCAGTCCTCTATTACACCCGCAGCATATATCCCACCACATGGTAATAAACCAATTTCCAACACCCCGAACTTCGCAGAGGGGGTAAGCATCGGCTATGATGAAATCTGTCCCTTTCCAAGCAGGGAAAAGACCGTCAATTACACCAGAGGGCTTAATACTGTAGCTAGAAACAACGGTACGTCTGAATGACAACAAAATGCATTTCATGGGAACACATACTTTCCCCATATCATGATGGCTCTAATCCAGAAATTCTACTACAGACAATCATGATGATATAGTGAAGACTATTCGGGAAAACGTTTGTTAAATAACCTCGTTTAAGTTTTATTATACTTCCCGTCCTTTTTAGGATGACATTTTGCCTTCTGAAGCCCTACTCTGGCTCTTGCCAGGGGCCGCAATAAAGCCTGACCACAAATATGGCTTAAAGGCTGAACGCGGTTTCTGGGACCTCTCCACGGTGATCCTCACCCACGTGGTGGCACATTGTGTCATCGGGTGTTTATCGCTTGTGTGATGTCCTGGTGGGGTAGAAAGTCAGTCAAAGTATGTAACAACACACACCGTATCTCAGTCGGAAAAGTTTGTTAAGCTTTGGATCAGCATTGGGTACACAGATATACTTATAAACACTGACTATCAAGTTAAACTTACTTTCTTTGTTTTTTGGGCTAATTATAAAACTGCCTAAATTGTTTATCTGTGAGAAACTGTTAAAGAAATTTGTATTCAATTCTTTTTCTCTCACTTGCATGTATTCGGTTTTCCCTCATTTACCTATTACAGTTGTTATCTTTGTAACTATTGTCGCATGTTTAGCCTCAGTGAAAGCAGAAAAAACCACAACATTTCACACTGTGATATGTATATCAACGGTCTTAGAGTTACTAGAAGAGGCCTACATAGAAAGCAAGAGACGGGTATAGATGTCTACGTCAATAATTCACTTTATGTCCCCCGTAGAACAGACTAAGAGACTAACGAGGAAGAATGTATATTTTTTAGATGTTAAGCTACAAAATTACAGACCACTTGTGATTGGTTATCTCTGTCGTAACTTTTGCGCTGGTAGTATGGTATAAAAACTTCACCTTCATGGTGGCTACACATAACTAATAATAAAATCCATACATCCTTTTTAGGATGAAATTTGTTGTAATTTGAAGCCCCACCCTGGCTTTGCCAGGGGCCGCAATATAGGCATTCCATAAATATGGCAAATTGTCTGAACGCGGTTTCTGGGACCTCTCCACTGTGATCCTCACCCACGTGGTGGCACGTTGTGTCATCGGGTGTTTATCGCTTGTGTGATGTCCTGGTGGGGTAGACAGTCAGTCAGTCAGTGGCTACACCATCAACAATGTAGGAGAAATCATATTTCTTGGGCAAATTCAATTTCAATGCCTGAAAATCGAACAAAACATGGGAAGCCATCATCACATCATATAATCTTCTACAGCAAGCTTAACAAGCTAATATAATAATGAAATTTTAAAAATCATTGTCAACAATAGATGACATTTATGTAGCGTGTCCTGATAACATCATACAACGAGAGGTACCCACTACAGCAATGAGCGATCATTATCCCGTAATTTGCGTGTGGAATAAAATAGAAGCAAAACTTTCAAACAAAAACAAATAGCTATCAAAATGTTAATCAAAATGCATTCCTACTAGACTTGCTCAACTGACCTCTTTACTATATTTATCAACACCCTGATCCAGATGACGCTCTGGGATATAGGTGAAGACCTTCTGTTGGGTATTTTTAAAACACTGCCAGTTAAGGAGGTATATGTGAAACATCAAACAAAATCTCCGTGGATTATGCAGGAAATGGTGGAACTGATGAGAGAGCTACGATAGGAAACACAAAAATAAGGATTTAGTCACATACAGTGGCCTGCGAAATAAATTAAAGTATGCTAGAAAAAATTTAAAAAAATTTTAAGCTCAAATAGATTATTATTTTTGATAAATTCAAGGAAACACAGAATACGAAATCATGAAATCAGACGAATGCTAGGAATAAAGCCAGTCTTACAGTCATCAAAGAACAACAAATGAAGTGGTTTGGACACCTAACAAGAATGCCCTGGTACTATCTGCCACAGCGAGCCACACTAAAACGTTACAACGGGTATAGAGCGAGTGGAAGACCTCGGAAAACATGGAGTGATGGCATTAAGAACAGCCTTACAAAAATGAACATCAGTCTTAATAGTGCTCTTGACAGAGCTTATCAACGAACATTACATCTGACCCCAACACTTCGATGAGGTACAAGGTGGAAGAGAAGAAGAAGAAGAAGAAGGAGAAGAAGAAAAAGAAGAAGAAGAAGAAGAAGAAGAAGAAGAAGAAGAAGAAGAAGAAGAAGAAGAAGAAGAAGAAGAAGAAGAAGAAGAAGAAGAAGAAGAAGAAGAATAAGAAGAAGAAGAATTAAACCAGCAAAGATAAAAAGAAGTGTACTGTAGTTTAATTGAAGTGTATTCATATGTGACATGTGAAGTGTGAAATATACATCGAAGCAGTTCATTCATTCATTCATTCATACATCTAGCAATCCATATATTCAACCATCCACTCGTTCATCATTGCATCTATACATTTACCCATCTATCAGTCTTTCCATTTATACATCCATCTATTCCTTCATCCATCCGTTCACTCATCCATATACCGATTCACTCACCCCTAATTTATTCACTCCCACCTCACCCATTCATTCATCATTTCTCCAGCTCATCCATTCGCTGATCTATTCTCCTAACCATCCACCCACTCACCCATCCATTTGTCTATCCATCTATCAATCCACCCCTCCTTGCATTCATCCATCCATCCATCTATTTCAATTATTCTGTTATAAGATGTTACTGTCAGAAACTGCGAGCTTTTCCTCATGTCCTGATTCGTTGAATATTTACCTGCGTTGCCTCAACTAGCGTAAGAAATTTTTTTTTTTATCTATCGGTAGGGGGGGGGGTGTGAAGGCAAGAGACAGACAGCGATACAACTGGGGGGAGGGTAAGCAACAATAACTATACAAACAATAGTCTTAGAGAGTGTAAGTAGTGGCGTAGTTAGGTCAGTGGTATTTGATGTGGAAATTGTCCTGTCAACCCCCCCCCCCCTCCCTGCCCCAACCCTTTTTTTAGTGTCATTGCAAGGTCTGGTGGTACCCGGTGGGAAAACTTCTTGCTCCCCCCCCCCCCTCTGTCAGTTCACGAGTGCAATATTTACTTAGATCCCTGGGGATCGTCGCCGGAGCTCTGTGCGACGCTATCGGAAAGCAGCTAGTTGTTCTGCAGGGAGAGACTGAGCCATATAGGGTAAAACCCGGTGCAATAAAGTCGATCCTCTCAACTTTACATATACATTACTTTATGTTAAAATGACATATGCTTACCATTTTGTCTCACTTCCCCCTAATTCTCCACCCCCCTTCCCCCGTGATAAAACTCATAAGAGTCGGCACCCCCCCCCCCTTCTCCCAATCCCTTTTTCCCCCCTCCCACCTCTCTTTTTTCATTGTACGTTAAAGTCGAAAGACATGGTGCTTTGCATTGCCGCCAACCTTCTTTGAGAAGGCGGCACTTGACTGATTGATGTATCAACTTGTCTGCTCCGATATGCGCCTGCCTCTTACCAGAAACAAATCTACATGTTTAACTTTATTACTATCACCTGATTCTTGATGTTAATGAACTTTCACCTGTATTACATTGTTTACTGCACACGATAAACTGTGACGAATTCAGCCCATTATAAAAGACTAGGCCGTGCTGGTTCCCATAGGTTACTTGCTTAGCAATTAGTTAGCATTACTTGACAAACGTTCTCTATTCTATACCTTACAAGTCCCGATCCTATACGTTATTCTGAGGTAAGCGGTCTCTTGTTACGATTATATTTCTGGATAAAATTTTAACTATTTAGACAGATAGACAAAATCCGACGGAAGATGCATCATAGAGATAAGTAATAGAATATGACAGGGAAAACAACTGCATTTATCAAAATGTTATAAAATAAAGAATATTTAATACAAGGAAACCATTTCTTTCTTGGTTAGGAAAAGAATTCTCACATACTACAAACAGCCAGTTTTAACATATGGCTGTAAATTAACTACAATCAATTTTTAAAAAAAGTTTTTGTTGTTTTATTGGAGATGTTGTTTTACAGAAGAATCCTTAGCATATCCGGGAAATCCCAAAAGAGCAATCTAGATGTTTAAAAAGAGTTGAGGGCTCGACAGGAAGCTTTTCACAAAAATCAGAGGGAGACAGTCGTCTTTGTTTTGTTCATGCTATGGTAAGAAGAAATTTGGAATCTGTTGTGACCGTTGGAAAGGTCTATAGACAAAGATTCTGAAGAAAACAACGTGAGACGATTCTTGACAGCGTTTTGTCATGGCATGGAGTGGAGTCAAACAATCACTGATACATGATGACGATGGTATAATGTGCAGAGGCGTGATCGCCCATGCTAGTCGACAACACGCTTAAAAATTGTGAATATTTCCAGATAAATTCTGAATTTAAACGGATATGAATTTATATAAGCAAGTTAGTCAAAAATCAGTCATTGATTGATTGCTGTCGATCAAAAGATCATAAATGTACACACAAAAAAGTCTGACAATAATATTTCCTATTTTGTCACTTTCTCTTTAACCGCTTTGTGTGTCAGAAGTGATATAAGGTTGTGCTTCTTGTTTTTTTCTGGCCACCCTAACCATAGACATGCCGTGCTGTTGTAGAGTTTTTATTATATTATCTTTCCATATATTCTGGGTCTACCTCATGCTCTATGTCCTTCTCCTCTTTTTCTACATGCCGTGTAAAGTATAGCGTCTCAAGACATTCTCTTTAAAGCCCAGCTGAAAGTTCTGGTCGTTCGTCCACCTCTGAACTTTAGTCTTGTTCCAGAACCTGAGTGTTACATGCACAGTCGTTTTACAAATCCGACCTATTTATCAGTCCCAGATTGTAATGAATAGCCCTTCCATATAGTGTATGTATATATATGTATATTTAAATTTTGCGGGCACACACATTTCTAAGCAAGGTTATGGGTGTCTTGTTTAGTATGCAATAACAATAACAATAATAGCTTTAATTTGTGTGTGTGCTGAATAGGAAATATATAAACATATATGTACATCTGTACGGGAAAGTAAAGGACCCCCCCCCCCCCCACCCCCATTTTTGAAGGCGTTTTGGGTATATCTACTCCTATATTGTGAAGATTACTCGGTAATCAGTGGGTGATGTGGTCAACATCACGCCAATCGCCTTTACTTCCCAAAATTTTCTTCTTTTTCTGCCTTTTTAACCACCAACGGAGCATAGGAGCTCAACCAACTCACGCCAAGTCGTTCTATCCTTAGTTATTGCATGCAGCTCTCCCCATGTCCTCCTTATCATTTTTAACTTCCCTCTCTAGCTCTCTTCTTCGTGTTTGGTCTTCATTTATTTCTGCTCACCTGAGGGTTCCAGTGCAAAGACATTCTAGTTTCATTGTTCTCAAGTTTTATCAGCGTGTGTCCTGTCCAACGCCAGCGTTGTTTCTTCGCCTCTTGGTCCACTGGAACTTGTTTAGTTCTCTCCCAAAGCTCTACATCAGTGATTTTCTCATACCTTTTAATCCCATCTATATCTTCTGTGCAGGTACCAGTTAATAAATGTTTGTAGTTTAATAACAATGGCCTTCTACCAGTGTTAGGATGGGTCACACCTGGAGCCTATGTTAGGATGGGTCACAGCTGGAGCCAATGTTAGGATGGGTCACACCTGGAGCCAATGTTAGGATGGGTCAAACCTGGAGCCAATGTTAGGATGGGTCACACCTGGAGCCAATGTTAGGATGGGTCACACATGGAGCCAATGTTAGGATGGGTCACACCTGGAGTCAATGTTAGGATGGGTCAAACCTGGAGCCAATGTTAGGATGGGTCAAACCTGGAGCCTATGTTAGGATGGGTCAAACCTGGAGCCAATGTTAGGGTGGGTCAAACCTGGAGCCTATGTTAGGATGGGTCAAACCTGGAGCCTATGTTAGGATGGGTCAAACCTGGAGCCTATGTTAGGATGGGTCAAACCTGGAGCCAATGTTAGGATAGGTCAAACCTGGAGCCTATGTTAGGATGGGTCACACCTGGAGAATATGTTAGGAAAAGTCAAACCTGGAGCCTATGTTAGGATGGGTCACACCTGGAGCCTATGTTATGATGGGTCACACCTGGAGCCAATGTTAGGATGGGTCACACCTGGAGCCTATGTTAGGATGGGTCACACCTGGAGCCTATGTTAGGATGGGTCAAACCTGGAGACAATGTTAGGATGGGTCAAACCTGGAGCCAATGTTAGGATGGGTCAAACCTGGAGCCAATGTTAGAATGGGTCAAACGGCAATCCGGCAATCGCAGTAACCAATACAGTGTAGCATTACTTGATCAAGCAAGCTATGTTTGTTTCAAACTATCCAGTTAAAGAATAAAGTTACATTACCAATCAAATCAATGTTTGATGTAAACTTTTCTATTTAAAAGCAGACTTCAGACATACTAATCAACCAATCAATAGTTGGTTTAAAATAGTCAAACAAACTCAATATTACTTGACCAACCAATCAATTTTAAAGTAGAGGATGTTCTCATAAACAAATCAATGCTCGTTTCAAACACTATGCATTAAGTCATAAACCGATAAGTTTTTATTAAATTTAAACCCCCCTCACCTCCACCCCCCCCCACCCCAACCCACCCCCCACCTCCACCCCCCCCCCCTAAAAAATCACACTAAGCCTATTTGCATTTACGACCTTCAGACCGACAGATCAGCATCTATCGGTTTCACCACAGGGGATCCAGATATGTTGACACATTTGTATTATTTTCAATCTATATAACCTGATTTAATCTCTGCGTTTTTATTCACAGTTCTGAAGACCCTACGAGGACTTGATCTCAAGACCACCATGCATAAACTGGCTGCACTAACTTGCCTTCTTCTGGTCCTTGCCTGCACAATGGCATTTATCGACGCCTTGGCTGTCCCATTCGGCCCCCCAGCTCCAGCTTTTGATGCGAAGTGTCTCCATACGGCGCTGTTGAGCTGCATTGAAAGCGGCGATCCTGATGTTTGCTCACTAATCGGTTCTTGTTTCCCAGTAACCGGTACAGTGTAGCATTACTTTATTAACCAATCAATGCCAGTGTTAGAAAATCGAATCAAAGAGTACCGTTAGCTGATCAATGAAAGCAATATTCGGTACAAAGTATCAAACACAAATAGATTTACCTAATTCAGGTTCATAGTATCAAACTCAAAAGTAGTTTTAACTTATTCTGTTTAAAGTATGAAACTCAAAAGTAGATTTACCCTATTCGGTTCAGAGTATCAATCTCAAAAGCAGATTTACCTAATCAACAGATAAGTATTTGTTTCCATGTAGCTATTTATCATTTTACTAGCTAAACCAGTCAACGTTCGTTTCAAATCATCCAGTCAAAAACTAGGATGTTCTCTGCTGCAAATCTGTGTTTGTTTCAAAGCAGCTGATACGCTGTAACATTAGGCGATCAGCCAATCAGTGTTTGTTTCAAACTATCATGTCAA
>CAJHNH020001527.1:145000-162389 GCA_905116865.2 Candidula unifasciata | reverse complement strand
AGTCCAAATTTTTAGAGTGGTAAAAAAAGGTTTCCTGCTTCCTTTTGATTTTAATACCAACAACATCTAAACGGGCCTAACCCAACCCCACGCACGCCCTGAAACGGCACCCTAGGTCCACAAAGCATGCCCCTAGGTCCCACATGCGCCCCCTAGGCCCCACGACGCATGCCCTATTTACCACCCCCTACTTTCGACTGCGGGGGCGGGTGGTGGTGGGGGGGGGGGGGGGTTGATATTTGTGATAGAAAAAATTTTTTGTTAAAAAAATTTCAGTTTCAGAACGTCAATGTCTGTGCAAGGGTTTTAAAAAAATCGTTAAAGAAACGGGATCGTTTTTTAAAATTACAAGCGTACAGAAAACATCCATCGATTTTTCCTTTTGTTTTTATTAGACACCCTAAAATGTCTGTTCACACAAAAGGAAAACTTTCAGTTGTTAATCTACAAATTCAAGGAAACCAACATACCTCCCTCGTTAAGGGTTTAAAAGAAAAATTATTGGCAGCCCGCAGGGACTTTTCCGCGGCCCCCCGGGTTTGAAGAAAAACTCATTTTGAAAACAAAAGTACGGGAGTGCTTTCAACGACCAATTATTTATTGACTATTAGCTTAAAACCCGGCCTTTTAGGCGAGCTAAGAAAGGGGAAGCGGTCCGGGGGGGGGACAAAAAAAACCCTAAGACCCCTTCAAAAATGCTCTCAATTTTTTGGCTCAACACAGCCATGGAGGTTTAGCCCCAGATTTTGGGATGAGACATCCTTTAGGACTCATGCCAAAAGCGGGGGTTTGCCAGGCAGAGAAGGGAGGCAGTTTAGAAAAAACCGAAAGCTAACCCCACCTACTGCGGTTCCATTGTTGTCTGCCCTGCTAAAAAATTTCCGGTAAATTTGGGGGAATCAACCCTTGGCACTCATAATCTTTGATCTTACTCCCCGGATGGTTGTCTTTATCATTTGTGATGGGGGAAAAGCAATAGTAGAGATATGTTTGTCGCAAATAAAGCGCCGCCTTTTAAAGGTCTTGGTTTTGAATCGACAGAGGGATTTTTTTTAAAACAGTTTTTGAGGGAAAAAGGTTATTTGCGTTTTTTTAAAGTCCTGACCTCAAAATTAAAATTATCCGAAAAACCCTGCGCGGGAAAAAAGGGGTTTTTTTGCAGCGAACATGCCCCTGCACGAAGCAAAGTCTCTGATTTTTCCTCACTGCTTTCGAGTCAGTTCAATCTTATTCATTTGTGTATGGTTGTTTGCTTTGAGGGGGCACCCCTCTAGGCGGATCATAGTTGGTTCGGGACAACACAGTAGATTCTGAAAATCTTGTTGCTGTCATGGCGGGTGTTACAACTAAAAACATGCTGCAGGAGATCGGTTGGGGGAGAGGCATGTTCGCGAACCGCCAGTCGCAGGAACCTGATGTTGCATGATCCTTACGGACTTTGCCAACCACCACGGCGTTTTTTTTTTAATTATTGTCATCCCTACGGTGCTTAAAAATGTAGTTGTCGTTGGCTAGAAAGTAGCTTTTATCCCACTGTTTAAAAACTAGAGAAAAGGGGTCTGCTGTCAAATCGCTGAGTGAAAAACGAACCCACTCCCGGAGTTG
This sequence comes from Candidula unifasciata, assembly GCA_905116865.2. Taxonomy (NCBI): domain Eukaryota; kingdom Metazoa; phylum Mollusca; class Gastropoda; order Stylommatophora; family Geomitridae; genus Candidula; species Candidula unifasciata. The sequence continues at coordinate 160,784 of CAJHNH020001527.1, read as the reverse complement.
AGACTTTCCTTCCTGCTAGGCTTGTTAGTCATACTATGTTTCTTTTATAGGAAGATGACACTACTTTGTGACAAAGCATCTAAGTCTAAAGTGATGACGTAAAGAGTCCTGTTTTTAACTATATCAAGAAATAAAACATCCAATTGTGTCGAAACTAACCCACAAAAGGAAAAAACGCGTATGCTCAAACAAAAGTTTTAAAATCTTTATCAAAGCGTTAAAAAATAACACAAATGTCGAGTAGAAAACGCGAAAAGGCCCAACGGTTTTTAAAAAAACTCAAAGTAAACTTTTAAACCCGTACACTTTAATAGGAGAAAAAATTTCACCTGAAAGACAATCTACGAAAGCAGACAACTAAAAAGCTTTTTTTTAAACCCGGCCAGAAATAAAACAAATGTAAAAAAATAAAAAAAAGGGTAAACAATTTTTTTTTAAAAGGGTGAATACTTCCTGCAGGGAAAAAGAAACCAAAAAGTGAATGAAAATTTTTAAATGGTAGTGGGTGATTTGATAGAAAACTGATTTTTGGCAGTAAGAAAAATCACTTTGCGGGCGAAGTGGGGGATTATTTACACCCGTTGTACAATTTTGGTGAAACATTCTTTTTATTTAGGGGTTTTCATTTTTTAAGCTGGGGTTTCAATCACTCTTGTATGTTTAGTAAGTCTTGGAACAAAGCTTGCTAAAAAAGGGTCTGTGCATCAGAATGCATGGCTTGATTTCACCCCTTCGAGTTTCCCCTCCAACCCCCGGTTGACCAATGAAAAGGCACAATTTAAATCTTCGGCTGTATTCTTTTTTCTATGCGTGATGTTGTTGGCCCTTTAGTCTGTCCAAACGTGGTTATTTGGAAATGGGGCAGCACCCCACGCCCAAGGCGGGGGATGCGCTAGAAAGACCGCCCGTCTCAAAAAAGGTCTGCAAATAAGGCATAGGATTTCAGGACCATTGTGCAACTTTTTGCTTTTAATCATTTCTTCTCAGACGCTCGCTCTCTCTTTTGCAGTTATTTTTTCCCTTAAATCTTATTCCGCCTAATGCCATTTCCACAACAGGGTCCAGGGGAAATTTTTTCCTTGAGCCCGTCAAACCTGTACACTCTGTCCCCTTGCACCTTTTAAAAACCGTATAGGGGTCGGCCTCACATCTTCTAACCCGTCCTTTTTAGAAACTCTTCGAAATGAAGCTGAAACGAAATTTTAAAATTTAACATTTTTGAAGTTTGAAATTTTGTAAATGCCCGTGGCTACCCCCGGCCCCCTCAGAACCCCAGATATGAACCCCAGTGTAAAGGGCCAAATTTTGGAACCCCAATAGGAAGCCGATAGTAAAAGCCAATAGTAAAACCCAGAGGGTAAGCCCAATGTAAAGACCATAGTAAAGCCCAGAAGTGGGAAAGGGTGAAGGCCGTTGAAGCCCCGATAGTGAACCCCGATAAAAGCATGATGTAAACCCCGAAAATGACCCCGGGTTGAAGCCTAGATAATGAACCCAAAAGATATGAAGCCCAGATAATGAGCCCAGATATGAACCTAGATAGTAAAACCCTAATAGGGGGAAGCCCAGATAAAAAACCCCAATATTGAACCCCAGATAGTGAACCAAGATAATGAAGCCTAGATGTGAACCCCAGTAGTGAACCAGATATTGAACCCCAGTTTATGAAGCCCAGTGTGAACCCCAATTAAAACCCCAATATAAACCCCAGATTATAAACCCCCAGATGTGAACCCCAGATAGTAAAGCCCAGATATAAAGCCAGTTGAACCTAGATAGTAAAACCCAGATGCAAACCCAGAATGAACCCTAGATAGTTAAGCCAGATAGTAAGCCCAGATTGAACCCCGATCAAACCCCCCAGATATGAAGCTAATAGTGAAGCTCAATGTGAAGCCCAGATTGAACCAAGTAGTAAACCCCATAGGAACCCCAAATAGTGAAGCCCAGATGCGAGCCAGTGTGAAGCCTAGTAGTTAACCCAGATTGAAGCCCCCAATTTAAACTCCCCCCAACCCGATATTCGCAAGGGGGCCACAAAAGAAAATTTGGATTTGGGGTCGGGACTATCTCGGGAAAAAGCCAAACAAATTTTACCCCCCCCCAATGGAGGGGGCTTTGCACTCCCAGCTGAATTAGTAAAGCCAGATAGTAAACCCCAATTAAAAAGCCAGATGTAAAGCCCAGATAATAAAAGCCTAGATATGAAGCCCAGAGAATGAACCCCAGATAGTAAAAGCCTAAAATTTTGAAGCCTGTTTTTGGAAGCCCAGAAAATAAACCCCAGATAATGAAGCCTAATAGTGAAGCCTAGAAGTGAAAGCCCAGAAAATAAACCCCAATAGTAACCCCGATAGTAAACCCAAGAAATAAAGCCAATGTGAACCCCAATTGAAGCCCAGTAGTGAAGCCCGATTTTGAAGCCCAGTGTAAGCCCAGTAGTAAACCCCAGATTATAAAACCCCAGAAGTGACCCCGATATAAACCCCCAATAATAATAATAATGAAGCCTAGATAGTAAACCCCCAGATAGGAAGCCCAGATAGTGGGCCTAGATAGTTAAGCTAATAGTAAAGCCCAGTGGAAAGCCAATAGCAAACCCCAGATATAAAGGGCCTTTGATAGTGAATAATGTAAGCCCAAAGTAAAGCCAAGATAGTGAACCCCAGATAGTGAACCCCAGAATTAACCAGATGGAAGCCCGTAGTGAAGCTAGATAGTTAAGCTCAGATGTAAGTCAGTTTTAAACCTGCCCCCAAACCAAATTTTCGCAGAGCCACAAAGGAAATTTGGGGACTTGGGTGGGGACATCACCCCGGGGGAAAAGCCAAAAAAATTTACCCACCCAAACCAGGGGATGGCGGCTTTTGCACTCCCAACGACTGAGTTAAAAGTACAAAAAAAGCATGGGGGAACTGCATGGGACGAAAAAAAACAAAAAAAAAAGACGAGAAGGGTTTGGGTTTAAACCTATGTCCACTGGGGGTAAAAGGAGAAGTCGAAGAAGTGTCTTTTGGGATGATCTATTTTTAATATCTTAAATATTTCATTTCTGCGCAAATGAATGAAAATATGTTGTATGACCTTCTTTGTACTGAAGGAACGGGGCATTCTTTTAACGGACATCCTCAAAAGCCATGTTCTTTGTGATGAAAACTCTGTCGTCGCTGGGTAGTATTTGATCTCGCCCCCCAACCTGATTTAATATCTTAAGCACCAAACAAGTAAAATCTGATTATGTCCCCAAAAGTGGGTAGCGAAAAAAAGGGAAGATTCAGTACAAGATTACGGCGCTTTTAATCATGCGCCAGAGTAAAAACCCTCCCAAGTGGTTTTTGTATTTTCCAATGTTTTATATTGTAGGTTTTTTAGGAGATATTTATGTTATATTTTCTCTCAATCTTTGTTTTGGGATTGGGTGAAGACCGTGAGCTGGCTTTTTTATGGTGTGTGTTTTGCATTTTGGAGGGATGGAATGGGTGGTTTAGTTTAATCTTTTTCTTTGTCGTCTTTCTTGATGTTTTTTGTTTTTTTTTTGTTCAAATTTTTTTTGAGAAAAGGGGGGGGGGGGGGGGGGGTGGGGGGGGGGGGGGGGGGGGAAACCCCCCAGCCTCCCCAGCCTCCCCTTCTTCTTCTTCTTTTTTCTTTTCTTCCCCCTCTTCTTTTTTTTTTTCTTCTTTTTTTTTTCCTTTTTTCTTTTTTTCTTCTTTTTTTTTTTCTTCTTCTTCTTCTTTTTTCTTCTTTCTTCTTCTTCCTTCTTTTTTCTTTTTCTTCTTCTTCCTCTTTTTTTCCTTCTTCTTTCTTTCCTCTTTCTTTTTCTTCTTCTTACTTCTTTTTTTCTTTTTCTTCTTTCTTCTTCTTCTTCTTTTCTTCTTCTTCTTCTTTTTTTTTTTCTGTGCTATAATCGCCCAAATCTTCGTCGTCTGGTTTACACTTTCCACCCTCAAATCTTGTCTTTTTTTCTCCATCCTCATCCACTGCAACCATCAGCGCCATCTTTCCCCCACCCCCGGCCAACACCACAAGTATTGTAACCACCACCTTCATTACATCATCCCCTGCATCATCACCACCATCATCATACAACAACACCATCACAATCTGTTCTTGTTATTGTTCTTCTTCATTTTCCCCATTTCTGCTTCTCTTCTTTCTCCTCCTATCCTCCTCTCCATATTATTTGTCCAACATCTGCATCTCTGTATTCCTTTCCGTTAAATGTGTAGATCTGTCTATCTCACTGGTGCCCATTGACCTTCCTGAAAGCACTTCTTCTGCGCAAATGCACCTATAACATTCATCTATTGAAAGAATCAGCATTGATATTCAACAGACAATTTTAATACCCCGACCGTTCATGAACAAATTTCTGATCATGCACATTGTATCAGATAACACTAGACAGGGGGCATTACATTCACGTGTGCACACCCTCCCTCACAAGGTAATTTTTGCTTGCTGAAATATTCTATTCTGTGAATGACACAGGGATAACAGGGTATCGGGTCTGCTATCTTGTAATGCTCAAAACTTCATGAATGCTGACGTGCATTAAATGTAAGCCACTGCACTCTGGCTGGAGTCAAATCAGGTATTAGAGACACGTAAGTTTATCTGGCTGAAGAATTTAAATCACATCTCGTCTCCTCCTCATCCTTCTTTTTCTTCTTCTTCTTCTTCTTCTTCTTCTTCTTCTTCTTCTTCTTCTTCTTCTTCTTCTTCTTCTTCTTCTTCTTCTTATTTTTATTATTATTATTATTATTATTATTATTATTATTCTGCTGCTGCTGCTGTTGCTACCGCTTCTTCTTTTTCTTTTTCTTCTTCTTCTTCTTCTTCTACTGCTGTTGCAACCGCTTTTTCTTCTTCTACTTTTTCTTCTTCTATTTCTTCTTCTTCTTCTTCTTCTTCTTCTTCTTCTTCTTCTTCTTCTTCTTCTTCTTCTTCTTCTTCTTCTTCTTCTTCTTCTTCTTCTTCTTCTTCTTCTTCTTCTTCTTCTTCTTCTTCTTCTTCTTCTTCTTCTTCTTCTTCTTCTTCTTCTGTAATTCGTCTGACAATACATGATCACCAGACGGGCAGGCGGTCTCGTTAAACTCTGTACAACCGCACATCCCGGATTACGACATTGAGGCTCTAATAATCAATGGCATAAAAGCTTAAAGCAGATTTCCTGTCTAATACATTCATTTCAAAATATCCGGGAGATGTTTTCTCTCTCTCTCTCTCTCTCTCTCTCTCTCTCTCTCTCTCTCTCTCTCTTTCTCTCAGTCTGTCTCTCACACACTCTCTCTCACACACTCTCTCACGGTCTTTCTCTCTCTCAGTCTGTCTCTTTATCGCTCTCTCTCTCTTTCACACTCGCTTACATTCTCTCTCTCTCTCTCTCTCTCTCTCTCTCTCTCTCTCTCTCTCTCTCTTTCAAACACAGTTTCTTTGTTTCGTTCTTTCTGAAACTGTCCACCTCACCCGTTTTCTGTTTGTCCTACTCTGAGTCACACTCTTTCGCCTCGCCCGTTTATAATTTGTTGCATACATACATACACATGCACGCACACACAAACAGACACACACATGTGTGATATTTGTGTGTTTCTGTATTTATGGTGTATATCTTGGAATTTGTCTGTGTGGTAAAAATTGCCAAAGCTGAAAAAAAAAATATTAATAAAAAAAGAAAGGGGAGATATGAAGAGCAAGTAACGAGGCTATGTTGAAACCCCGGTATAAATAGAGGATACATGCATAAAAATGTGAAACATTTCCAGCAAAAACTTACATCTTAGTGCAATGTTTCATTCTCGTTCCTTCTTTCTGAAACGCATATGTAAGCAGCGCAAGGCTCAATTACGAGAGATTTACATTTCAGCATCTGGGATACAGAAATATGGAACGAGAATTCGTCGTTTTTGAACGGAAAGTTGAAGCGGAAAGGGAAATTTTCCCAAGATGAAGTTGTGTTGTACACGACGGAGACGTATTTCAGACAGCAATTCATCATTAACCACTGTTTTTCCGCCGGGAAAAAGGAGAAGAACCTTGTTTTTCCTTCATTCCCAGACACGAGTTTCTCAATGAAGCGCAAATCAGGACGACGTTTAGCAAATGTTCCATCACCAAACGCAACAGAGTTTTTTCCCCCTCGCTGCGTCCTCGATGACATAGTAGGAGATAATAACCACGGCAAAATATAAATGAGCTGTGACGTTTCATGGTCAATAAACACATGTTGGATTGTATTGTCTTCTAACGATAAATTCCCATCGGTTGAGCCCTTCCTTTTTGCATGCTGCAGTCAAGGTGACTGACAATCTTTGCCCATAAACCGCTTTCATTCAATCAAACACGACTCCCAGCAAGTATATTTTATACCATAGAACTGCAACGAGACATCTTTCCACGTGTAATAAGAAATCTCGAAAAATTTTTTACAAAGGTATCTCATTCAAACAATCTGGCAATTAATATTCATTAAGTCCACACACGAGGAATACCATTTCATTATTCGATTTTTAAACAGCGTTTGTCAAAGGCAGAGTTCGATTGTTCTTGTTGTCATACATGATAATCTACAATACTTAAATTTGATATTCCCTGGGTACTGAACGCTGCGTGGAGCGTAGATTAGATCTTGTATGAAGCTTTAATTGTCAACAAATTCCAGTTTTTCCAAATTCTGTGGTAAATCATTTATGTGGTAACCGCGTTACGGTATTAGAGGCACTATTGTGTAGGCTAGCCTCAATTTGCATATGTTTGTCCTGGTTTCAACGATATGCAATGTTTGTCTGCATGTGCGGGGAAAACCCGCGTTGCTAATGAGTATTAGGTTGTATAGAGTATATTTAATTTTTTTATTGGAAATTAGCATGTCTTTGTATAGACTTTACCAGTAGATAGGGGTAGATTAAGCATATGCAAACACAGGTAAAGTTTTGATTAATATAAAGGAATAACGAGATAGGATGGCAGAGTCGTGAAGATATCTGGGTACAAGTACAGAGGCAGAGCGAGAGACAGAGATAACGAAAGGCAGAAATAGGAGAAAGAAAGGTTGAGAAATTGATAGATAAAGACTGAAAGACATTTTAAACAAATTAAAGATTGAGAAATATAGAAAACTAAAGATTGCTTTTCAGAGTTACTTGACCATCTCTCCTTCTGCTCGCGAGAACTCTCTGCTACTTATTTTTACCAAGTACACTGTAAGAACAACATAAAGGAACGAAGGAAAACAGCAAAATGCAGGATCACAATTATGTAAGAAGTTTGAACAACGGATCAACATCATGGCACTCGGGTTGTTACCCATAAGTGCTCCGTTCTTTTTCTAACTTAAGTCTAAGTCAGAAGAAGCTCAGCACCGTGCACAGGCTCTGTAGCACCAGCGAGGATCCTGAAATAATTTGGGTAGGTTTTTAACTCCAAATTGTGTCCGGGCAGCGCCGTTTATCTATTGTTTTCGACTTCCAACCGCCAAGATTTTTAATGTGCGTAACAATACACACGGGCGTCCGATCTCACTACACAGAGACCAGGAAAAATACAAAAAGGTCAAAGTCCACAGAAAAAAAAATCCCAGCTCTTACCGGGAATTGAACCCAGAACCTCTAGCACTCGAGGCGGACACCATGCCTCGAGACCACACAGGCCCACACCTTTATGTGTTAATTAATCATAGACTGTAACTATAGGTCATCCAGTGCACTAAACGTTACGCCACTAACGCCCAGCTCACATCAGTGCACATACATTCCTCACTGCACGTCGGCTGGTAGTCTTCTTTTGCTCGAAAACATGTCTTCCTGATTATACTCGAGTGTCAAACTTCCCATGAAAACAAACGTAGAAGTGGAAAGCTTGATTGGGAGTGCAAAGTAGACGCAATCTACGGATGCACTTTCTTTTCTTTTTAAAACTTCCTAATGGCTGTGTTAGATCTAAAAATATGCGTGTCAAAACAGATTAGCGTACGTTCATTTATGAAATTGTCAACGTTTTTTTTCTTTCGTTTTCCTCTTTAGATGCCAGTTTTATCATAAACAGCGTGCAGTCTTTTTTTATAAGAGGAAACAAATTTGAAGACTCTACTAACAGCCAATCAGATGCGTCGCTCTTCAGGGGAGAGCAGTCACGTAGCTACAATAAAACTTCCTTGATAATTTATGATGAAATTCTGGCCGCCATGATTGGTCGTGACATCAGATCTCCAATGGATTTTATCAGTAAATCACTTAAGTTTCTTGCTGAGCGCTCTTAACCGGACACAGTGGGCCTGTTTTGCGCTATTTTGCAGGAGATTAGATAAAAAATGAACAGGCTTGAATTAGAATTTTTACTTTTTTTTTTTCAAGCCCGGTTTAACATGTTGCAGATTTGAAATGGCGCAGTAATCTTTTGGAGGAGTGCTGTTAAAATGAGCCTCTCCTGTGCTCCTTCTTATACTCCCATCCCACCATATATCCCACGCCTCAGAAATCTCTCAATCTTTCATATTTAAAAACAAAACACTCATGTTGAAAAGCTATCGCTCGCAGCATCGCATAACATTACCCGATACAAAACATGCGGTAGGGATTTTAATGGGCGAAAAATGATCTGCCTGTTTTCTTGAAGGTAGCCGGGAGCACGGCCACATGCGCGGCTGAGTATAGTTTTTTACGGTTAGTAGACAATAGTAGACTGCCGGTCCCAGGTATTTGATACGGTTCTGGCAGTGGCGTTCCGCTCCAGGTACGCTGTTTATGTTGTTGGCGGTATGTGTTCAAGTCATGCAGCATTTATTTTACGTTCATGTTGGTGTGGCTTTCCTGAGTCAAGGAGCATTTTGACATTATCTTCTGGATAAAATAGAAGCTTTCTAACGTAAATGTCAAGGAAAAAAAACATTAAGAATCAAATGCATCCATCGATAAAACGAAATCAAAACATCGACTACGTTCAACTTACTTCAAGCAGATTCGGCTATAATTGTGGTGTGCTTTTTGTGTGCCAAGTATGTTGCAAAGAATTTTTAATTGTACCAGAAGGAGTGCTTAGGCGGGTACTCTAGTACTTAGTAAGGGTTGTTAAAGGGGCAGGGAAGGACTAGTATACACGATATATATATATATATATATATATATATATATATATATAATATACACATATATATATATAATATATATATATATATATATATATATATATATATATATATATATATATATATATATAGGACATACAGGTACAGTTATACATATATACATACACGTGTGCACATTCATGGCAGCATTTCTCGAACAATGCTGTAACGTCAGTATAGCTTAAAAAAGAATAGCTACAGAAGGCATAGTGGCTAGATGGAAGCAGCGACCGACGTTTCTTCTTCTTCTTCTTTTTCTTCTTCTTCTTCTTCTTCTTCTTCTTCTTCTTCTTCTTCTTCTTCTTCTTCTTCTTCTTCTTCTTCTTCTTCTTCTTCTTCTTCTTCTGCTGCTGCTGCTGCCACCACCGCTGCTGCTGCTCGTCACCTTCCAGTAGTCATCTTATTTTTATATTTTTATTGTATGGATGAGCTGAGGACATATCGAACAATATCCTTCATAGACATCTGTTGCCTTCTCAAACAACTGGCAGGGAAAAAGAAGAAGAAAAAGAAGAAAAAAGAAGAAGAGAAGAAGAAGAAGAAGAAGAAGAAGAAGAAGAAGAAGAAGAAGAAGAAGAAGAAGAAGAAGAAGACTGCTAGGCCTACCAACTAAGCTACAAATACAGCGAGACCACACGAAACATTTCATTATGTATAATACTGGTTCGTTCATGATATTTAAGATTTGTCTTTCTAGCCAACGAACATTTCAGCATTTCAGTTATTTATCTGTGCAACATACAATTCGACAATATCGACAATTCTGTCTGCAGTCTATTATTCTCCTGTCCCAATTTATAGAGGTCAAATGATACAGCTAATGCAGCAATAAGGTTTTATGTTCTTAGTCGCAACTCTTTAGATTGTATTAATATAACATTAGAGGTACCCAGTGCCGATCCACTGAACTACTGTCAGAGGATTAAGGCTTACATCATTGACATCTAACTTTATTCTACAACAAACTTTGGTGTATTTTCTAACTGTCTGTTGTCTGTCTGTCTGTCTGTTGTTCTATCCGTTTGTCTGTCTGGACTTACATGACCCACTGTTTCTAATCCTTCATGGGTAAGGTCATTGATACGACACTAAGGTGTGCTATTTTTTTGGGATGACTGTCTTTCTGGCTGCCTCCGTCGCCTACCCAGCCTGATTTTCTATCTGTCTACCTCTAGATGTCTAGCCTGCCTACCTACTTGCCGTCTACCTACCTACCTATCTACCTACCTACCTACCTGTTATCTCACATTATTCCGTCCTCTCACAAAGTTTTTCTCTCTCTTTTTTCATCTGCAGGCCTACCTACCTACCTGCCAACTTATCTACCTGTCTACCTATCTGCCTGCCTACCTACCTAAATACCTGCACCTATCAGCATGTCTGCATACGTACCTGCTTACCTATCTATATACCCAACTACCTGCCTACCCGTATATTTCTTTCCTCACGTAAGATCTCTGTCTATATACTTAGCTTCCGCCTATCTGATTATCTATCTACCTACGCGTCTCATTGCCCGCCTGCGCCCTTCCTTCCCCTCGCCACCTCTCTCTATCTTGTCTCTGTCTCACTATCTCTTACCCCCCCCCCTCTATCTCTCTCTCTCTCTATATATATATATATATATATATATATATTTCTGTATCACTACCTCTACATGCAAACTATACCACTCCGCAACTCTCTCTCTCTCTCTCTCTCTCTCTCTCTCTCTCTCTCTCTCTTCTCTCTCTCTCTCTCTCTCTCTCTCTCTCTCTCTCTTTTCATCGCCATCCACCCCTGCACTTCACGTCCCGCCGTCAAATATTTGAACACTATGTAACCAACCTCGCTCCGTCCTCGTCCAATATTTTGACAATCTCCGGGAACCGGAGAAGCACCACTCCGTGATCCCGCTGAGGCAACAAGCATAGATACGACCTACAGATAACACGAGCAAATGCAGACACCTATACACGTATGTAGTCCTCACAGGGCTGCTCAAATTGGTACTTACGAATACATTTAGCACAAATTAATCTCTCTCTCTCCCTCTCTCTCTCTCCCCCCCCCTCTCTCTCTCTCTCTCTCTCTCTTTGTTGAACCCGATTAGAACATTCCACAAACGAAAAACACCCGGTGACACAAAGTGCCATCATGAGGATGAGGATCCCTGAAACAACTTTCATCTTATGGGCCATATTTATGGCCCGGCTATATTCAGGACCCTTGGCAAAAGCTAGGGTGGGGCTTCAAAGAACGAAAAATGTCATTACACATGGGGACGACTAGCGACACTCCTTGTGCAAATCTGTGATTCTGGTACCATGCCTGATAGTTTGCTACGACTGAGTGTGTACTTCGTCTTTCGTTCGCTTGAAGCAGATTATCCACATCTGTAGTTTTGTTTCTAGTATGACCTCCACTGTCATTGTTTATTCGCTCAGAGACCCGTACAGTTTCGCTTGCACCGGTGTTTCTCTTGGCCACAAGTTTTGCTTCGATTTGGGTAATTTGCCACAGTCCTTGGTGGACATGATCTGTTGTCGCAGGTGCTAATCCACTTGTACACATGGTTGATTCGCCAGTTTTAAATTATGTGCACACGTGGCTGCGAAGTCGATTGTCACCCTGTTCTAAGAGGTAGAATAATGACTAGCTCTGGTCAATACTAAAAATAAACGTGATGCAATTGTTGATGCAATGGTGCCATTTGAGGTGATTGGCAGTGTTGCCACTTTGTATGTTTTACATCTAGATTTAGATGTTTTCCCTTGCATTTAGGTGGCCTTTTTGACGTTTAGATGCTAGATGTTTTCTATTTATTAGATTTATCAAATCTAACCTATGAAACAGGATGAAATTAGACCTTTTAAATGCTATCTTGACAATAAAATTGGGCCTCTTAAGAGTAAGAAAAGCTGTTCCACTTATCAGCTCCCTGATTAGGTATTGAAAGAAATTAGAACAGCTAAAGCATACCAGAGTCATTTTGGATCTAAAGAGCTTCATCATCCAAGCTAAGTTTATCCTGTGGATCTTGTAAAGCAGACTACAGTAAAGATGATGACACGATTCTATAGGGTAAGTCATATCAATTGCTATGTAATTTGTGATTCTTTCCATTTGGATGTTTTTTCTAGATGTTTCCCACACACATTTAGATGTCTTTAGATATTTTTTGACTCCGTTTTTGATGTTTTTGGTCAAATAAAAGTGGCAACACTGGTGATTGGTCAAGAGCAGTCTTGATTTAGTCGCAAAGGCCAGAAGAGGCGTTTCCGTTGGCAGATGGTTCTCCTCAAAGTTATTTGTCACAGTTGCACATTCTAGGTTATTTTTCTATGTTTTATTTTAAAGTATTTTGTGACATTTTGTTAATATAATAAATCCACTTATATAATAAATCCACTTATTTATAACATGCGTGTGAGTGTGTGTGTGTGTGTGTGTGTGTGTGTGTGGTGTGTGTGTTCAAAGACGTTTCAAGAAGGGTTTTTTTTTTAAACTAAATCTTTAAATTTGTATGCTTTTTGGTCTGGCTGTTCAATATATATATATATATATATATATATAATATATATATATATATGTATATAAAATGGTACTATTCGTAAAAATTTCGGCAGCTCTGAGTCCTGCAGACAAGGTGATGTCTTTCCGATACAGCGGGTGCCGGGATTACGGCCACGCGAGTGCTAGTGCGGTTGTGTTGTCTGGTGTTATAGCAGTGGGTATGTGATACTGTTACATGAACTTCCCGCCGGGGCTTGGGGAGGGCGTAAATACCGTCTCTCTGTGTAGAAGATGCCATCTTTGTTTCCTGGTATCGGAACTGAATATGCCCAGTCAAAAAAGTCAATAGAATCAAATTCAAGGTAGCTATTATGTTGCTTTAGTGGCTATGTTGAGTTCAGGCAGAGGTGTGAACAAGTGGGCTGAGAGAGAAAAATAATGTGAAATAAAATAAAGTAGATGAAGTAGTGGTTTTATTACTATAACAGTAGAAGCTGTCCTCGTAGTAGTAGTAATAGTAGCGTTAGTAGTAGCAGTTGTTGTCAATGATATTGTTCTTATTGGGGGGGGGGGGGGGGGGGTAGGCGTAGCAACATCAGTCGAAGAAAAAGAAGAAGAAGGAAAAGAAGGAGAACCAAGGGAAGAAGAAGAAATAGGAGGAGGAGGAAAAGAAAAAAAAGAAGGGAGAGGGGAAGGAGGGGATGAAGAAGAAGAGACACGAAGAAGGAGGAGAAGGGGTAACAGAAGAAGAAGAAGAAGAAGAAGAAGAAGAAGAAGAAGAAGAAGAAGAAGAAGAAGAAGAAGAAGAAGAAGAAGAAGAAGAAGAAGAAGAAGAAAAAGAAGAAAAAGAAGAAAAAGAAGAAGAAAAAGAAGAAGAAGAAGAAAAGAAAAAGTAGAAAAAGAAGAAGAAGAAGAAGAAGAAGAAGAAGAAGAAGAAGAAGAAGAAGAAGAAGAAAAAGAAGAAAAAGAAATTTGTGTTATTATCAGTTTTACTAGGTACACGAACTAATCATTTAACCAATTATTATATTAAACTACCTGTTTGTTGAGATTTCTTTGCTCCTTACACGAAATCAAGGCTGAACATTTTAAGCCAGTGTTGATGAAACTGTAGCCATATTTTGAATGTAGAGAAAACCTTCAGTCCCTGGCTTAATTGTCCTGTCTATCGAACTGTCTCAGTTGTCAGCCCCTTATATGGCCAAGTATTCTGCTCGCGTTTCCAGTGTCTTGTTTTCTTTTATATCCTTTTTATAGCCTAGGTTTAGATATTTATACAAATAACAATGAGACAGCTTATAACTGGAGGTGGGTCGTATTGCTGCAATGTTAGAGTTGTCAATGATGAACGATGGTGAAGAGGACGAAAAATAACAATAATTATTAATAATAATGATAATAATTACGATCTACTGAGAAGGTTTCGATAAAAGTTTCTTCTTCCTATTCATCATCATCATCATCATCATCATCATCATCATCATCATCTTCATCTTCTTCTTCTTCTTCTTCTTCTTCTTCTTCTTCTTCTTCTTCTTCTTCTTCTCTCTGTCTCTCTCTCCAAACACATACAAAACCAACACTACTCTCATACACTGATTGGACGCACTAACTTTTAGCAATTTTTTTTTTTTTTTGCAGACCGTTAGTTCCTCACATCTCAGACAGACGCACTCAGACTTTAAACAACAACAACAACAAAACGAATCAAAATTCCTAAATAGTTGTCTTTTGTAACATGCTTTTGACGAAGCAATTTACCCCCCCCCCCCCCCCCCCCGAAACCCTCACATGAAAGTATATCTATTGTACACAATCACAAAAAGAAGAAAAAGAAAGGAAATGAGAAAAAAAAAAAAAAGAATAGAAAGGAGAGAAAAAAACATCCATCCATCCAACCAGCCAGCCGTCCGTCCGATCATCTGTCTGTCTGTCTGTCTGTCTGGTCTGTCTGGTCTGTCTGTCTGTCTGTCTATCTATCTAATCTGTCTCTCTGTTTATTTAGGTGTCTATCTATCCGTCTGTCTGACTATTTATCTGTCAATCTGTTCTTCCGTCCGTCCGTCCATCTGTCCGTCCGTCCGTCTGTCTGTCAATGTGGTTGCCTGCCTGCTTGCCGATTGGTTGTTCTTTCTGTCTGTCTGTCTTGCAGTCTTTGCGTGTCTGCCTAACTTGACTCTTTATTTATCTTGCAATTCTCTCGAAATGTTTTCTTGGTTGTTTCTATGCGTGGAAGGCTTGCTGTCGCTGTCTGTCTCTTTGTCTGTGTCTCTGTCAAAACCGTTTCTTTGAATGTTTTTCCCAATCTGTTTTAACTTCTTCTTCATCACGTTATCCGATTGTAAACTCCATCGGAAAGTTCTGGGTGTTCGTCCAATTCCGAATTTTAGTATTGTTCCAGAATCTGCATCTGCATATTGCGTGCAAATCCGTCTCACAGACATGGCTTATTTGTATGCAGACTCTTGGCTCCTTGCCTCTCAGACAGTTGTACGCGGACTTGAAAGGATACCCTCCCACAAATTAGTCGACTCCTACGTCATGCTTGTTATATCTCAATGCGTATGCCTGTAAAGGGCCCCTTCACTCCGTCTTTCTCATCTTTTTTTCTACACATCCACACAGTGCAGATACTCTCACTGCCACTAGATACACCTGCTATCTACTTGTCACATCTGCCCTTTACTTCGCTTGTCAGTTGCTTTCCTCAAAATTATGACACACTGGTTAACTAAACATTCAAATATTTTCAGATAAACACCTTCTACCACACCCCAAGAGCAACCACAAACATCATCATTAAATAACAAATAATGAATTACTACGAAAAACAAATAACCGCAAAAATAACTGACAACTTGTCTAATATTCATTAGATTTCAAGGGGCCCGGAAATAGATAAGGGGAGTTGTAGAACTTGACGCACCACGCATCTTCTTAAACAAAGATTCCCAAACCTGGTCTGCCGCCCCAAGAATGCCTCAAGGTGTAGAAGCCAAGACATGATCGTGAATGAAATAGATGGATCGAGGACTCGATGAATTAGTGTATGGCTGAGTGAATGGATGGAGATAAGGGCGGATGAACAAATATTTAAATGAATTAATGGTTTAATGAATAAAATCAATAAATAAATGAATACTCTGTCATAGAATGATTGAATCCGTC
>CAJHNH020001527.1:117500-140000 GCA_905116865.2 Candidula unifasciata | reverse complement strand
ACACAGAAAATGGTTTTGATCTACCGACAAACCTTGGAAGTAGTTCGCTGTGATAGTATATTAGTTCCTATTCTGCTTAGCGTTCTGTGGCTGTAAACTCCAGAGAAAAGTTATGGGTGTTCGTCCACTTTTCGAGCACATCTGTTTTACATATCTAGCTTATAAGTATACTTATCTAGTATTATCTGTAGTCTTGGTTCTTCTCCTATCAGGCAGATGAACCGCAGCTTCAAAGGAACAAAGGAAACTTCCCTCACTATTCGCCTTGAACTACACGAATAATGAGGGAGGGGAAGGGGGGGGGGGGCAGGGGTGTTGAGTCTATCTTTCTCTCTTCCACCCCTCCAAAAGGTGTACCGGAACTCATACCGAGAGAAAGTAAGTGAATACAGTAAAGGGCACTTTAAACACAAGCTGCGAACTGGGTGTCAAGTAAGTATGTGCTTACATACGTACGTAAGTGTGTACATTACGCATTCCTTGTCATGCACTCTTGCACGTGCGCAAGCAGTGCTGATGAGTTTGAACAGTTCACCCTGCTGTCTGTAGACACAAGAATGGAATAATGACACACACACACACACTCACAGAGAGCGAGAGGGAGAGCGAGAGAGAGAGAGAGAGAGAGAGAGAGAGAGAGAGAGAGAGAGAGAGAGAGAGAGAGAGAGAGAGAGAGAGAGAGAAAGACTTAATCCCCAAATGTGCTGTAAACAATCGCATATTACTTGTCGAAAAAAAAAAGAACAATTTTTGGCCGATGCAAACAAATTTAAGGTAAAAATGCGAAAAGCAAAAGAATAAAAATGCATCACAGTATAAATAATTAGATTTAAAAAAATACAAGCTTTATGTATGCAGCAAAACCGCAGTGGATTGGGGGGGGGGGGGGGGGGAGAGGGAGGGATAGAAAACAGAAGAAAACGAACAGAATCGCATGCATGACAAACGAATAAAGAGATTTAAAAAAAAAACTGTTCTCCGAGAATTTTTTTTTTTAATCAATCGATGTCGCTGTTGTTCAGGTTATGAGTGTTTTTTTTTTTTTTTACAGAACTTCCTGTGGATTATAGCTAGAGCTACGGAGTTTGTGATTTCGGCGACACTCAGACGTTCTGAGGAGAGACTGAGCCGTATGGGATAAAACCAGGTGTCTTCTTCTTCTTTGCGTACACCAGCTGTAAACTCTGGTGGAAAGTTCAGGTTGTTCGTCCACTTCTAAACTGCAGCCCTGTTCCAGAACCTGAATGTTGTGTGTGCATCCGTTTGACAGATCTGACTCATTTGTGTGCAGACTGTTGGTTCCTTGCCTCCTAGGCAGATACACTCCGACTTCGAAGAAAGCTCCCAATTAGTCGACTCTTACGACATGCTTTTGGGTAGGCAGTGGGTCTATTCTTGTTTTCCCCGTAATTGGGCCCCGGAACCCTTTCGGGGAGAAAAAAAACCAGGTGTAGTTAAGTAGATACTCTGTCAACGCGGAACAGTTTCTAACTGAACTGCACTTCCTGGTCGACGGAAGGTAAAGTCGGTCCCAGAAAATGCCATGAGAGGTACAGACGGAGTTAAGTGGAGTTGAGTCGAGAATTGATATCACAGCACTCGAGATATTCCCATGCTTTCCCCGTCCTTATCTTCAGCAGCCAGCGCAAAGTTCCAATACTGATGGTACCCGTTGTTAAACGTCCGTCTTCCTTTCCTCTGAGTGTAGTCAGCTGGCCAGACCCTCTGGTTACACCCAGGTGCCTCATTCTCTCCAGGTCATAATAATCTTCTTTCTCTACTGATTCCGTTGCTTGTTCCCAAAGGGCCTTGACCCCATCCGTCCTGTCATGTATCAATTCACCACCCTGTGATGCAGATCCAACCAATCTGTCTGCCTGTTCATTACCCACCACGCCGGTATTGCTTGGAGAATAGATCCAAAGTATGCTCACTACCCGTGACCTTTCCCGTGTAGCTTGCAACTCTGCTCGAACCATACTTGTCTTCACCTTTTTTCAGCATGCTTTCAGAGTACAGGCGGAAAAAGTGATCAACACTACATCACATAATGAATGTCCATACCTGTATAGAAATAAGAGAATGACACATTATATCCCAAAACGCATCTTCGAGTGAAAATGACGTCCTTTAACCTACTTTCCAAAAATAAATATCGGAAAGAACCGATTTCTTCATTTTCTTCAGAATTCAGAGTCGCAAAGGTTAGTTGCTGCAGGCCTCCATTCATCAGTGTTGATTGCATCTCTGTTCCATTGGTATCTTCTGGTAAATCTGCTAATAAATTAACGTTTTATTCTTCTTGGTCTGCCTCGTGTTCTACCCTCATTTAACTCTTTCGTGTATTCAGGTGTAGCGACGGGACGACGAATCAATTCTTACAGATTTATTTAATCAAGCATAGTTTGGGTTTAGACCAGGGGGGGGAGGGGGGGGGGGGGAGGGGGTGAAGGGGTTTTAAAAAAAAAAGGGGGGTGGGGATGTAAATGATTACCATATATTTCGTAAATAGTGGTTAAAAGAAAGTTTGCTTCAATCGGATGTATTAGGCAGAAAATGCAGCCTAGTTGAAAACCACAAGAAGAAGAAGAAGAAGAAGAAAAAGAAGAAGAAGAAGAAGAAGAAGAAGAAGAAGAAGAAGAAGAAGAAGAAGAAGAAGAAGAAGAAGAAGAAGAAGAAGAAGAAGAAGAAGAAGAAAGAAGAAGAAGAAGAAGAAGAAAAAGCAGCAGCAGCAAGCAGCAGCAGCAGCAGCAAGAAGAAGAAGAAGAAGAAGAGAAGAAGAAGAAGAAGAAGAAGAAGAAGAAGAAGAAGAAGAAGAAAGAAGAAGAAGAAGAAGAAGAAGAAGAAGAAGAAGAAGAAGAAGAAGAAGAAGAAGAAAAAGAAGAAGAAAAAGAAGAAGAAGAAGAAGAAGAAGAAGAAAAAGAAGAAGAAGAAAAAGAAAACAACAAGAAAAAAAAAAAAAAAAAAACCAGAATAAGAAGAACAAGAAGTTAAAAACACAAACTGAGCATTAGAAAGACATGAAACAAATGTGCACCACCATGCAAAACAAGATTATAAACACAATAGGATGAAGCCCATACATGGTGAACACAAATGCGACTGTAAGGACACCTGAACAGACTAATACCCGATTTTACTGACAACAATTAATAACATACGATGTCACTGTGATGCAGAAATGAGGAAAAACAACACGAAAAGCCTAAGCAACAATCATGAATTATTAGCCAACAATTCACATCTAACAAACAGATCTACGAATAAAACCAACAAATGATCAAATGTATTATTTATTGGTTACTGATGTAGGGAACAGAATCACCAACAAAGGAATGTAAGGCTGGATCTCTGCTGTGTTGTTGTATACAGGAATACCAGGATTATCGAGGCAAACTAAGACACTACTGAATGAGATCAAAGTCAGACACTCAAGGTGTTTCAGTGGTACAGACCAGGGTTCTTACAACTACGGGCCACGACTCACCAGTAGGCCACATAAAAAGTGTAGGTGGGCCACCAACAAATGCTTGCTCATTATGTAATGTGGTGGGGTAGGTAATTTTTATCTTCCAGGATTGAGTCTGAATATAATCTGTCAGGTGTGAATGCCGGAACTCCCCTGTCAACCGCATACCACGGCTCCCAGTAAACTGAAGAGGATGTTGAAAGACCTTAAACAAGCACAGTCGCGGTTATGTAACAAGAAGCAGCACTCCCCAGAGAAGACAAATTCAAGTGGCTTCCCCATTTTGGAGCATCTCAACACAAAAGCAACAGCTGATTCGGCATTGCTGGAAATTATAATTTGATGGCGTTGTTTTTTGACAAGTAAACAGCTACTTACATGTATTTTCGGTTTCTGTGTTTGTTTAGATGTCAGGTGGGCTGCCAAACAATATCCACTTGGGTGGGGGAGGGGGGGGGAGTCGCATGTGTACAAATTTTGATAAACATTGGTATAGACAGGACTGTTTCTTGTTATAGGTGTGCTGCAGATGCGTACAGCCTCTGACTGTAATACATTGTTGTATATGGCTAGATAATACCAACGGTCGTGTGTTACTGGCAAACGTAAGTGATTAAAAAAATAGATAAAATTGTACTCTACAACGTCTGTCGTAACAGGTGACAAGTAATGGTTTTAATTACTTCCCCTATAGTTTCTGATAGTGAATAGTAGCTAAATTTAACCCGTTTTTGAACATGCATGTGCGTAGCTTGGTTTAAGCTGGCCTGAAGTATTTGTACTATGAACAAATAAAAGGAAGAAGCGGAGGCGAAGTCGAGAAGAAGAAGAAGAAGAAGAAGAAGAAGAAGAAGAAGAAGAAGAAGAAGAAGAAGAAGAAGAAGAAGAAGAAGAAGAAGAAGAAGAAGAAGAAGAAGAAGAAAAAGAAGAAGAAGAAAAAGAAGAAGAAGAAGAAGAAGAAGAAAAAGAAGATTACTACGATGATGATTACCGTTATGAAGAGAAAGAAGAAGAAATAGGTCAAGGCGAAAAACAAGAAGGAGAAGATTTCAAGATAAAACAATCAAATCAGGCAATGGAAGAACTTTAGATGGTCT
This sequence comes from Candidula unifasciata, assembly GCA_905116865.2. Classification (NCBI taxonomy): domain Eukaryota; kingdom Metazoa; phylum Mollusca; class Gastropoda; order Stylommatophora; family Geomitridae; genus Candidula; species Candidula unifasciata. The sequence goes on along the minus strand of CAJHNH020001527.1, from coordinate 135,434 downwards.
CTATGGTTACACTCGCTGACGTAATGTAGGGGGTTTTGGAGATCAATCACAGCAATATTTTGTTGCGGAGATGACACCTCATTGATTGACGTAGTGTTACCATTAGCTTAAGTGCGCCTGAACGACACACTCTTTATATCATAATTAGCCTAGAACACTCTTTATATCATAATTAGCCTAGAACACTCTTTATATCATAATTAGCCTAGAACACTCTTTATATCATAATTAGCCTAGAACACTCTTTATATCATAATTAGCCTAGAACACTCTTTATATCATAATTAGCCTAGAACACTCTTTATATCATAATTAGCCTAGAACACTCTTTATATCATAATTAGCCTAGAACACTCTTTATATCATAATTAGCCTAGAACACTCTTTATATCATAATTAGCCTAGAAACACTCTTTATATCATAATTAGCCTAGAACACTCTTTATATCATAATTAGCCTAGAACACTCTTTATATCATAATTAGCCTAGAACACTCTTTATATCATAATTAGCCTAGAACACTCTTTATATCATAATTAGCCTAGAACAAAACGAATCCATCATAGAATCTGCATGGATAGTTCATACAAGGTTCAACCGGCAACAGTTCAAGTTCTGTCCATTAGAACAAGTTTTTAAAAACAGAAAAGTAATCGACTATGTCAACCCAGTGGCACATCTTTCATAGACTGAATTTTATCAACCAATGGTCTTTCTGGCAAATTATCAACCAATGGTCTTTCTGGCAAATTATCAACCAATGGTCTTTCTGGCAAATTATCAACCAATGGTCATTCTGACAAATAATCAACCAATGGTCTTTCTGACAAATTATCAACCAATGGTCTTTCTGGCAAATTATCAACCAATGGTCTTTCTGGCAAATAATCAACCACTGGTCTTTCTGACAAATAATCAACCAATGGTCTTTCTGGCAAATAATCAACTAATGGTCTTTCTGACAAATAATCAAGCGCGATGTGAATTTGAAATTAAGACCTTTGAGGCAACAAGCGGAGCATCTAGCGACTACACCCCCTGCATCTCCACATAAAGTGAGGAGGATGTTAAAAGACCTTACACAAGCACAGGAGAAGTATTCCCTAGAGCAGATCAATGGAAGTGGCTTCCCCATTTACAGGAATACAGACCCACAAGCAGAAGAGGCAAGCAAAACAGATACACACCGGAAACTGGGGTCGCTGGATTGATTGCTCTACTGCATATGGTTCAGATCATACGCGGGTTTCTGCTGATACTGAATGTTGTAAAATAACAGACAAGATGGCGTTCAATATAAACTTCAGATTATCGGCGGCATGAGCGTCGCTACCGGTAGATGTGAGGGTGGGAGGGGGGGATTAAGTGCCCCTTCAACCATCCATATAATTTTTCTTGATACGTTCCTGTTGATACGTTTCCTTATATTTCAAGAATATTATTATATTTACTTACTATTAGCACATTAATAATAAAAAATAAAAAAATAGTAAAGGACCTTTTTCCATGGCTTTTAGGCGTATTGGGCTAGACTTCGTGGGTGATGTGGTCAGCATCACGCCGGTCGCATTTACTTCCCAGGATTTGTACCGCTGTGTTTAGGCTGCGGCGACCAGAGAGCCCAGATCTTTGTGAAGAAAAAAAACCTGGCTCTCGTCCACGACTTTGATCCGCAAGCAGAGTTCTAGCCACTAGAAACTTTGTGGCTCCCAGATAACGGCTTAAAGTAATAACAATAAAATAAGTGTACTAAAACTAAAAAAAAAAAATGTCACAATATAAAAAGTTCCCTTTGCACGCCTTTCGGCGCATCGGGCTAGCGTCCCAGGAACCGAACTCCGTGGGTAATGTGGTCTTACGCCGGCTGTCTTACGCTTTCCGAGAGTCTCAGCCATCCTGGTACCATTGGTACGGCTCCCAATAACGCTTAAAAAGTCCCCATAATACGATAGTGTACTAAACGCAAAAATAAAGTCACAATATACTTGCAATAATACGAAATTTTTAAAGAAATGCTTTGAAAGATAATTTATGTAGATTGTCAAAAGCGCATCGTAGTCCCCTTACAACATTATTGGGTGGTTGGAAAGTGGAGGCTTCCCACTGCCCCCAAGGATCTGTCCAGATAATGAATAGGTGGTGAAGAGGGAGTGGCTTTGCTGTGGTTGTGGAAGGAGGAAGGTGCACACCTCTCTGCATCACTGAATGCTTTCCTTATTATTTGGTGGGGAGGGGCTGAAGAAGTCATAGGTCCGTACCAAACTGCTTGCCTAGGTTGTGAGTAGAGCGTGGCTCGAGGAGGAGGAGAGGAGGGGGGAGGGAGAGGCTTCAGCCCTCGGAATGCTTTCTTCGCGGTGTCGCCCCTGATTCGCGGCTTTGTTTTGACAACTTGAATACAGCTTCCACTTCTTCTTCTTTTCTTCTCTCTTCTTCTTCTTCGTTTTCTTCTTCTTCTTTTTCTTCTTTTTCTCCTCTTCTTCTTCTTCTTCTTCTTCTTCTTCTTCTTCTTCTTCTTCTTCTTCTTCTTCTTCTTCTTCTTCTTCTTCTTCTTCTTCTTCTTCTTCTTCTTCTTCTTCGTCTCTTCCACGTTCACCGGCCGTAAATTACAGGGGAAAATTATGGTTGTTCGTCCACTTCTGGACTCTAGTCCTGTTCCAGTCCAGAGTTTTACAGATCCTAATAATTTGCATACAGATTGTCGGTTTCTTGGCTCGCAATTAGTTGACTCCGACTATATGCCTTTGGGTAGGCAGTGGGTCTATTTCTTGCTCCCCCCCCCCCCCCCCTTGCACTCTCTCCGTATCTCGTGCAGTAGAAATAATAAATATGTCAGTACCCGAATCTGCCGTGCAGTAGAAATAATAGCGGCATACCAACAAGTGAGCAGGTTTTACCTTTTCTCCATTTTAATTTCTACAAATCACAAACTAAGTCTAATGTTACCGTACTTACCCAGAAGAGAGCCCACTGACATTGAGAGATACACCTGCTGTACCGGATTTACCGTAGAAGACGTATACCCTGTTTGAAGAAAAAAAAAAAACACACATAATTTATAACGATGCATTAAATAACATTAAATAATTGTATCTAATTATAAGAATCAGCATACCATAAAGTAATCATTCAAACTGTGTTAGTACTTTACACATAATATGTTTACCGCCTTTGGTCCCGTATGTTTAAAAACAAATTTCAAAGAAGATAGAGTTACCTATGAGAAAAATACAACTGTTTTAGTTTCAAAGACATGGTTTACTGGATTAATAAACAGGCCAAACAATTTATTGAGGCCCCAGGGATGTAGTTTCCTTGGACAGCCAAAAAGAGCAACACACGTTTTGAATGAGGCGTGGGTTCGAAGACAACTTATCACAAACATCAGAAAGAGACAGTCGTCATTGGTCATGTTATGAGAAGAGGAAAACTGGAACACGTTGTGACCACTGGACAGATTTGTGGAAAAAGAGACTTAGGAACTCAGCGCAAAAAAAAAATATTCTTGAGTTTTAGGTTATCGCACGGAGTGATCTCAACACATGAACTGATACACGCAGTTGCAGATCGCGGAGCGGCATGATCGCCAACGCCATCATCACCATCGGGCTTGTTTGAATTTGCCTTTTGTATGTTTACACAAAGCTTAAAGAACATATGTGAACATACAGATGGATTCTTTGTATACATGGACAGTAACTGTTCACATAAGGTACGATTCTTGGGATTAAAAGATTTAACAAAGTGTCTGCAAGACGGGATGGCCACGTAACAAGGAAAGCACCCTTGGCATCCCAGTGACACATCGGACATATGATGCTATTCTCGTATTTTATAGTCCGACCAGCACCCGGTAGGTGATGTGCTCCACATTTCAAAGGTCGCCTTTACTTCCCATGATATTACCAGTTAGTAGATTTCAGACTGGTTAGTAGCGGGAGCCGAAATCAAATTTGAAAAAAAAAAAAAACGTCTCCATTCGGATTCGAACATAAGACATTTGGGGCTATGCTTCATTTTAGAGTCGATAGGCAGCACAGAAAATGTGGTGAAACTCCATGGCTTACAGGTTAGTGAACGTGGTCAACACTCTCATGATCCTCGATCAAGAGGGTTGTTCTCCTAAGACGGTAAAATAATAAACTGTTCTCGAGAATTTCGCACAATGATACGAGAGTCACACCGTGAAAGAGATAGGGACCTCACGACGTAATATTTCCGCAGACAACAGTGGGACATTGTAGCCAAACTCCATTGTGGAGACGGCACAGTTTGTTGTTTAAAAACAATGTTACATAAGAAAAAAACTTCTTCTGTCCGATTCTTCTTCAGCTGATAAGAAGTTCCACTGCATAGGGAGAGAGAGAGAGAGATCAGAGAGAGAAAGCGGAAGAGAAGAGAGAGAGAGAGACAGAGAGAGAGAGAGAGCAGAGAGATGAGGAGAGAGAAGAGATCGCGAGAGAGAGACAGAGATGCGAAGCGCTGAAAGAGAGACAGAGAGAGAGCGAGGAGAGAGAGAGACAAGAGAGTAGGCGTGAGAGAGAGAGAAAGTGAGAGAGAGAGCTGCGAGAGAGAAAGAGAGAAGAGAAAGAGAGAGAGAGAGGGAGCGAGAGAGAGAGAGAGCGAGAGAGTGAGAGAAGCGAGAGGGAGAGAGAGCGAATTTGCATTTAAAAAAAACAAAACAAAGTTTAGCAGTGGGAAAATGCAGTAGAAAAAAAACAAACTGTTTCAGCAGAAAAGTTAATTGTAGCAGGAAAAAAGTTCTATCATAATAAGCTGGAATGAAACATTTCACTCTTCGTCGCATCGTTACAAAGGAAAGAAAGAATGACAGACAGAAATACGTTTGCATATCTATACGCATAATTAACATGCAAAATAGTTTTATATTTCATTTACGAAAATTAGTATCTTGAATTGACCCCAGGTCATGCATAGTTCATATCCGTTCTCATTATTCATTTACATTGCTAGCCTGCCATTAATTAACTCTAACACGGCCGACGTAATGAAGCCACTGAACCATATCACAGTGCAGCAAAGATCTCACTGCTGTAAGTGCCAGGAGAGCGGCGACATCAGACAGTACCTAGGGAGACATGCATGTTTCAGGAAGGCAGTTACCGGCCCTGGTATCACCTGCTTGCATAATTTAGTCTTATCAGAACATCTATGACAAGGTCTTTTCCTTGTGTTGTTTTCATTATCTCGGTTCCCCTGTGGGTTCTGGGGCCCTTTCAGCGATGAAAACGTATAGAACAAGTGCCTGTGAACTAGCATGTCGTAAAAGGCAACTAATTAGGTGCTTTTTAGAGCGATACATAGGGTGGGTGACTACTGTGCTTCCTCGTCGCCATTCCAATTCAGACAATTTCAGACAATTCCAAAAAATTCTAGAAATTATCTGGTCCAGTTTCTCAAAAGAATAGGTCGACCCCAGATTCGTACAAGCCCGAATATCCTTCCACTTTTGAATAAGAGGGACTGAAGATAGGGCATTGAAATAATCTGGGATAAAATACCCGTGCGGTTTTTAGAAGGGGAAAAAGANTAAAGGCTATTTTTTAAATTTGGTTTTCACATTCGTTTCTAAGGCGTGGCTGGCATTAATGTAAACACAATGGCCTTATACATTCTCCTTGACTAGCACATGTGCCAGATTTTTCACGTGTGTGTGTGGTTAAAGTCTTTTCTTTGGATCTCGAAAGCCATCGTGTTTTATACCCTTCAGGCCATTATTTGAAAATTACCGTTCGTGTGAGAAGCTATCAAAGCTCAAGAGAAGCCCGGATTAATGGAGAGCGCGAATTGAAAATAGAAGGAAGAAACAGAGAGATTCGTTTGGAACACGAGTATATAGGTCACTAGTGTAGACCCGCATCCGGTGAGAAAGGCGCAAGATTGGCCGGTAGAAGAGATTTAATGTATTTTTTTCCATAGAGAGGGGTGGCTCTGAAGTTTCACGACGTGATCTGGTTTCGGAGAATTATCCTACACGGTTAAATGCAAACTTGTTTTAGAGAGCTGAAGATATGGAAAATGGAAATATGTTACTGAAGTAAATGTACGCCTGCGTGCGCGTACACTGCACAGCGGCAACAACAACGAGTGACAGTATATAAAGCAGCCAACATTCCTTAAAAACTATCTCTACAAGAACTAGGTGTGTATAATTCTTCTGGGGCCTTTGTTGTTTTCTTAATATTTTTCTCCCTTTTCATGTTCCCAGTCATCTTCTTCTTCTTCTTCTTCTTCTTCTTCTTCTTCTTCTTCTTCTTCTTTCTTCTTCTTCTTCTTCCCTCTTCTTCTCCTACCTCTCCTCCTCCTCTCCTCTTCCTTCTTCTTAGCTCTTCTTCTTAGTCTCTTGATTCTTCTTTTCTTCTTCTTCTTCTTCTCATTCTTCTTCCTCTTCGTCTTCTTTTTTTTTCCTCTTCCCTTCTCCTTCCTCCTCTTCTTCCTCCTCCTTCTTCTCTTCTTCTTTTTCTCCTTCCCTCTTCCTCCTCCTCCTTCCTTTTCTCCTCCTTCTTCTTTTTTCTCCTTCCTCCTCCTCCTCTTCCTCCTTCTTCTCCTCCTCTTATCCTTCTCTTCTTCTTCTTCTTCTTCTTCTTCTTCTTCTTCCTTCTTCTTTCTTCTTAGTCTTCTTTCGTTGAAAGTTAAGTCCTGGGTTTCGAATGCGCATCGAGATGGATGTTCTTTCTTATTCAATATTTTCTTCTTCGGTGACATATGTGCGACGTACCATGGTAGGAAATGGGTCCTTTAAACCAATGTTCCCTAACCTCGTTAACCTCTGAAACAAAACTAACGCCTAAACTGGCTCAACACGACTAGTATATTATTATCTACACGAGTTATTGTCCTTATTTCCAGCACAGACTCGGCCAAAGGTTACGTAACCGTCCGGTGCCAGAACATGACTTGTTGTATGCGGTTGGAAGGGATTTCCAGGATTTTGACTGTTTGATCATCATCCTTGAGGTGTCAGTCCAAAAGAATGCAATTATGAAAGAAGTAAAAATCCACGTATACCCTACCCTGCTACATGATTAGTATACTTTTGTAGCGGCACACTTGAGCTTGTTGACAGTCCATCGGTTTTAAACTACGCACTCTACACTAGAGTGTCCGAGTTTTCTGTTTGTCGAAGAGACTTTTCGTTAAAAGTTACAACGTTGTGATTCGGGCCTTATTTCTCGGAAGAAGCGGGGATGAGGTAGGGGTGGGGAATTGTGAAGGGTTGGAGTGGGAGAAAGAATAGACTAACATTTCCATAAAAAGCATGTCATAACACGTGACTAATTAGGGCTTTACTTAAATCGGATGGGTTGTGCCAAAAGACGTAGATATCGCAACCTAGCTGTAACAAACCACATAAAGAATCAACGGCTCTCTTAAGTACGAACGTAGAAGAAGTCTGTCTAGATGGGAAAAAAAGAGATGAGGAAAAAGGGGGGAGGGTAATCGATTGTCCTCTTGATCATCGTTACCAGCTTTCTGTGTTAAACAGACAATGACACCCCAGTCGTTGCAGTCTTCACAACAGCGAGTATATCACCCGCTTATTTTCCTTAGGCGAGAACAGATTAGCAGAAAGGAAAGACACACACGGGACATGTAGAATTCGTCACTACAATCTTCTGCAGAGATGTGTCCCGGTGTCGACCGAATCGCTGCATTGTGTAGTCCTAGCACCGGACAGTAGGTACATGTATAGTCAGCGACCTGTATAACGATAGTGTTTACCAAGATAGTATTTACCAAGATAGTGTTTATCAAGATAATGTTTATCAAGATAGTGTTTACCAAGATAGTGTTTACCAAGAGTGTTTACCAGGATAGTGCTTACCAGGATAGTACTTACCAGGATAGTGTTTACCAGGATAGTGTTTACCAGGATAGTGTTTACCAAGAAAGTGTTTACCAAGAAAGTGTTTACCAAGATAGTGTTTACCAAGAAAGTGTTTACCAAGATGGTGTTTACCAAGATAATGTTTACCAAGATAATGTTTACCGAAATAGTGTTTACCGGGACAGTGTTTGCCAAGACAGCTTTTACCCAGATAATGTTTACCGAGATAATGTTTACCGAGATAGTGTTTGTCAAGACAGCGTTTACCCAGATAGTGTTTACTGAGATAATGTTTACCGATATAGTGTTTTACCAAGATGGTGTTTACCAAGATAGTGTTTACCAAGATAGTGTTTACTAAGATAGTGTTTACCAAGACCGTGTTTACCACGATAGTGTTTATTAGGAAAGTGTAGATTTACAGAGCGTGTATAAAAACGGAGGTTGTTGTGTGTATGTGTTTGTTTTTAACGCAAAAACAAATCTACATCCCTTTCCTAGGATTGAACCTGAATCTCCTCAGTGAGACTGTAAATCCAGTCTCTGGTTAGATCCCTCACACCTTTTTTACGATGTGTATCAAAATAATTGATTACCTATTGATTCGCATGAAAACTTAAATAACTGCCACTAGAAATATAAGCTGTCAGTCAAAACATGAAAGGGGCGGATTTTTACAGCAACGGGATTTCTATGAACCAGAATATGAGTTTAAAACTTAACAAGAAAGCAAGAGAAAGGGGAGAAACGCATTAAATTTATAAGTGATTAAGCAGGAAATGAAATAGGAAAATACTGTAACACTACGGAACAGTACAAACTATAACAAGCTTTAACAAAAACAGAAGACAGCATAAATTCATAAAGATTTAAATGCAAAAACTCAATGAAACAGAACTAATGACTATACGGAAAAAGCAAAGACAGAAGAGTACTTCCTAGGGAAGAAGAAAGAATATATAAAAATGTGGCAAATTCATAGAACATATTTCATAAAAATATAAAAAAAAGAATGGTGTATCTGAGCAATGGCTAAACGAGAAATACGAACGGACTGATAAGAGTAACTATAACAAAAGTAGGTGTAATAAATAATTAACAGAATAAAGCGAAACAAATATCACACTGTAAAGTAGGTCAACTGACAGCCATTGCCATATTGTAGACTGGCTTTAACGGATCTCCTGTAGGCTGCGGTGTTCGACATGACTAAACTTCTGCGACGGTTGCTCCTCTATGTCTTGATTTTGACCTCCTCTTAAATCGCTGTCGGCACCTTGCTCACCACCTGGCTTAAAACTGTTCCGTGCAAAGTGATATTTATTTTATTAAAGTGTTATGTCTTTTTTTTTTTTAAGTCTCGCCGAAATATTTTATTTGTTTCTTCTTTACTTCCTTCGTCAACTCTTTTTTTTTTTTTAATTCCCTGTCTCACTAAAATGTTTGTATCTAAAAGCAACACAATATCAGAAATGACGATATCAAGACAGAAGATGGTACAGAAACAGTACTAAAATACACCAAGAGACAAGAGATCAAATGGTTTAGACATGTGTCGAGACTACCACCGCACCGTGCACGACAGAGAGCCCTATCACTTAGACACGATAGAAGCAGATCCAGAGGCCGACCACGCAAATATCGATAGATGGAATATCCGAGGTTGTAAATACCAGCGTCTACGTAGCATATTCCAAGGCTCTCGCCTGATGCGTCTGCAAAACCTGACCCTGAAAGGCAATAGAAGAATAGAGAAGATGAAAGAGAAGAAGAAGAAAAAAGAAGAAGAAGAAGCAGCAGCAGCAGCAGCAGCAGAAGAAGAAGAAGAAGAAGAAGAAGAAGAAGAAGAAGAAGAAGAAGAAGAAGAAGAAGAAGAAGAAGAAGAAGAAGAAAAAGAAGAAGAAGAAGAAGAAGAAGAAGAAGAAGAAGAAGAAGAAGAAGAAGAAGAAGAAGAAGAAGAAGAAGAAAAAGAAGAAGAAGAAGAAGAAGTGGAAAAAGAAGAAGAAGTGGAAGAAGAAGAAGAAGAAGTGGAAGAAGAAGAAGAAGAAGAAGAAGAAGAAGAAGAAGAAGAAGAAGAAGAAGAAGAAGAAGAAGAAGAAGAAGAAGAAGAAGAAGAAGAAGAAGAAGAAGAAGAAGAAAAAATCAAAAGCAAAAGTTATGAGGTGTTCATGGTGAAGCTGTTTTTTTTTTTTTTTTTTTCATCAGTTCGATTACTGCATCCATCATTCTATCCATTCGTGCTTTTTCCTCCATACTACACAAAGATCGCAGTTGGACCTTCGGACGTATGATTTGTGTAGCGCCCTCGACAGCCGCTCTACGATTGAGACCGAGCCAGTAAGAGAGAAATGTGCAATAAAATTAATGATCTTTCCCATAATCTCACTTTATATCCGAGATCGCATAAATACGGAAGTTTGCAGCATGTGGTAGTAATTTCACAGTTGCATATTGCAATATATTTATGCAAACTCAAGTGGCACGCTACCATTACTGGCTATAATGGATCTTATTTCAAAGAGCATCTGATGTTGTAAGGATTAATATCACGAGGGTTGGGTAGGAAAGACAAACTTTGATGCTTGTTCCTAATTTTTAAATGGTTTTTCTCACTGTCTATTACAAGTGCCCCAAACCAGAACTGGATATAATTGCCGATCATGTAATTATGTCATGCTGTTCAAGTGATAAACAACTCTAGTTGACTATGTGATAACTACCAGAGTAGGTGCCCATAGTATTTGAATAATTTTATTTGCAATTATTATCTGAATTAATTGGCCATGACCCTGCTTACAAAATAAATTTTAGAAAGACACTAGGAATTTTTTGAAGGAAATCAGAGAGTTACAAAAAAAACAAAAAAAAAAAACAGGAAGTGGTGGGTGATGGATGTGACGCATGCAGGGACAAAACTTGTGCTGAACAAATTCTCCAGGGAAGTGCCAATACAAAAAAGGCAGACTTTTTTTTAAACAGTAAATTAATCAGTTAACGCCACGCCCATGTTGTGATTGCTGTAACTGACACCAAGGGCCAATTTACATCAGCAATTTTATGTCGGCTCCGTAGCCGTCGTCGTCTGGCACAAAAAGGCCCTTTTGTTTTATGGCGTGGATATTCGAGTAGTCCAATGTCACATGGAGGGACATTTATAGGCAACACTAGACACGAGTTATTCACCCCGGGACACAATAATCACCTAGTGATACCCTAGCTTGATTGATGTGTTTTCATTGGTTGAAATCAATACGGCAGGAAAAGGTGATTGATGTAATTTGAATTTATTGAATTAAACAGGGTAAAAGGAACCGTGGCTTGCTGGCTGGCTTCCCAGGCAGGCGGGAAGACTTGCGTGAGTGCCGTTTGTCCGCTACGGGCTTCTTCCTAAGAAAGTTAACACATTAGGATAAGAAAATCTCAGTCAGATTGGCAGACTATCTAGTGCTAAAGGTTTGACACGGTAAGACACTCTCAATGCTCATGGCAGACCAACTAGACGTAAAGGTTTGACACGTTAAGACACTCTCAATGCTCATGGCAGTCCAAACTGACACGGTAAGACACTCTCAATGCTCATGGCAGACCAACTAGACCAACTAGACGTAAAGGTTTGACACGGTAAGACACTCTCAATGCTCATGGCAGACCAACTAGACGTAAAGGTTTGACACGTTAAGACACTCTCAATGCTCATGGCAGTCCAAACTGACACGGTAAGACACTCTCAATGCTCATGGCAGACCAACTAGACCAACTAGACGTAAAGGTTTGACACGGTAAGACACTCTCAATGCTCATGGCGGACCAACTAGACGTAAAGGTTTGACACGGTAAGGCACTCTCAATGCTGATGGCAGACCAACTAGACGTAAAGGTTTGACACGTTAAGACACTCTCAATGCTCATGGCAGACCAACTAGACGTAAAGGTTTGACACGTTAAGACACTCTCAATGCTCATGGCGGACCAACTAGACCAACCAGACGTAAAGGTTTGACACGGTAAGGCACTCTCAATGCTCATGGCGGACCAACTAGACGTAAAGGTTTGACACGGTAAGACACTCTCAATGCTCATGACAGACCTACTAGACGTAAAGTTTTGACACGGTTAGACTAAATATAGAAACAATGCATTGACAGGCACTTCAGTACTGACTTAGGCAGTCAGATGAAGCAGCCCGAGCATAGGACCTTGGTTTGCTTTACATAAACAATAAAGGACTTTCTGCACGCATTCTGGCGCATCAGGGATTCAGTGCTAAACCTAGGGTTTTATAGACCAACTGGTATTCAATGAAGGAATGGACTGGTAAGTGACACACAATGGCAAACCATATGTTGTAGGAACAAACCCATAGAATGGCATTACTAAACCATATGCTGAAGGAACTGAACCATATGTTGAAGGAACTAAACCATATGTTGAAGGAACTAAACCATATGTTGAAGGAACTAAACCATAGAATTGAATTACTAATCGATATGTTGAAGGAACTAAACCATAGGTTGAAGGAACTAAACCATATGTTGAAGGAACTAAACAATATGTTGAAGGAAGGAACTAAACCATTTGTTGAAGGAACTAAACCATATGTTGAAGGAACTAAACCATATGTTGAAGGAACTAAACCATATGTTAAAGGAACTAAACTATATGTTGAAGGAACTAAACCGTATGTTGAAGGAACTAAACCATATGTTGAAGGAACTAAACCATATGTTGAAGGAACTAAACCATATGTTGAAGAAACTAAACCATATGTTGAAGAAACAAGGACCTAGCCAGGGGAAACGGGTGCGGTGGGGTCTGAAAACGAGACTACGATGTCAGCAACGGAACTACTCAGCTTCAGTGCCCTCGAAGATACAGGGAAAGTGTGGTCAGTTTTAATTCGTTCTCTCAGGAGATATTTTCTGTCAAGTATACATGTGCTGACCGACAGACAGAGAGGCAGATGCGCAGGCAGGAAAAAAGATAGATAGACAGACAGACAGACAGACAGACCGACCGACCGACCGACCGACCGACCGACCGACCGACCGACCGACCGACCGACCGACCGACCGACCGACCGACCGACCGACCGACCGACCGACCGACCGACCGACCGACCGACCGACCGACCGACCGACCGACCGACCGACCGACCGACCGACCGACCGACCGACCGACCGACCGACCGACCGACCGACCGACCGACCGACCGACCGACCGACCGACCGACCGACCGACCGACCGACCGACCGACCGACCGACCGACCGACCGACCGACCGACCGACCGACCGACCGACCGACCGACCGACCGACCGACCGACCGACCGACCGACCGACCGACCGACCGACCGACCGACCGACCGACCGACCGACCGACCGACCGACCGACCGACCGACCGACCGACCGACCGACCGACCGACCGACCGACCGACCGACCGACCGACCGACCGACCGACCGACCGACCGACCGACCGACCGACAGACAGACAGACAGACAGACAGACAGACAGACAGACAGACAGACAGACAGACAGACAGACAGACAGACAGACAGACAGATAGATAGATAGATAGATAGATAGATAGATAGATAGATAGATAGATAGATAGATAGATAGATAGATAGATAGATAGATAGATAGATAGATAGATAGATAGATAGATAGATAGATAGATTAGACAGATAAAACAGTGAGAAAAGAACATATAAATAAACAGCGCGTGATATCTGTAGGAACCTATATACAGTAAGAATTTAAAAACAAAAGTAGTCATGTAGTCAGAAGGAGAGATGGAGAGAAAGAATGAGAGAGAGAGAGAGAGAGAGAGAGAGAGAGAGAGAGAGAGATAGAAAGAATGAGAGAGAGAGAGAGAGAGAGAGAGAGAGAGAGAGAGAGAGAGAGAGAGTGAGAGAAGGAAACAGATAGTGAGGGGGAGATTAAATCGATTTGTCTCGCTGTTTGTATGTTGTCGTGAAATGATAGTCATTACACATCGGTTTGTAAGGCTGATAACCTGTCTTACCTGTAATCTGCACAAAATTCAAACTTGGACTCGCCCAGAAATATATAGTCCCTTATATCTATATATATAGGCCTGTATTGGACAACATTATTATGTCTGCCTTTTCTGGTTACTTTAACTAAACTCCACTTTTAAATGTATATCTTTTGGGGATATATTTAGGGAGTTAATTGAGGTTTCTTGGAAACCGATTTACTCCTTGCCCCAGTATACAAGGAACTTCTTTTGTACCAACACCTGAAATGTCTAACTGACGCGATTCTCCTTGCCAGCTTCTCAAGCCTCCAGATGTGTTAATCTGTGCCTGTATACTTTAAATTTTCAAGGCAATCTGGAAAGGGCTCAGTTTTACATATGCTTGGGATGTATATTTTCTGAAGAGCTGGCAGAAGATTCACAGTCTCACCAACATCCACCAACTATCCAACCACCAGAACCAACTTGTTACCCACCAGATAACACCTGTGAAGGTTCCTGACATCTCCAAAAATGGGAGAGAGGTGCCTCAAACAGCTACCAGTGCCAGAGTAATGTGGCTCTAAGACATTGTGTGTCCTTACTGGTGATATAGACATGCTAGATACCAGTACAGTTGCTGTACAGTGAAGTACTCTTGCTACTTGATCCAGTGGAGCAGAATTCCCAGAGTCAAAGACAGTCAAATCATCCGGAGCTGAGGGAGGCATCATAGACAGAGATAAGAGAAGCTAAGTCTGATACTTCGCATGATGTTGTTTTCCTCACAGCTCCTTGGTTCCCATGATGACATATAGTCACCTCCAGGACCGGCTGTCTGCCTAGTTTCCTTAGGATCTAGACATTAGTGCTGAAATTCTTTCACTGATAGCTGGAATTCACTTCAATTGTTTTTGTACAGATATTATACTAAATACATGCATTCATTTTCATGGCTGACTTAGGTTTCTCTATGTCACCTTCTTAAGTGTTTAGCAGTTGTATGTGTATGTATCTTCATTATATGTGTTAACATGGTTATGATAATGAACTATCATAACCTGGGGGCTTTCTTTAGTAAGTAGTGGGGGTGTCCAGCCAAGTGTGCCTAGAAATATATATATATATATATATATATATTGACATATTTTGTAGTGCCAATACTTGAGTTGCCCTTACTCCAGAGATAAGTTGATCGTATATTGGCCACGGGGAATCCCTTAGACCAATACGAGCCAAACGACTCAACAAAATTATCTCTGAGTGCTGCTGGTTCTGAAGGAGAAATCCTTACATTAGGCACGCGACAGGAGTGATATGTGACATATGTATGTCATTATTTATTATGTTTTTACCGTTTTATTTCAGTCTTTATTAAGAATGCTAAATGTTGAATTATAATCGACATAACAGCACCCGGGACACCCCGGTAAGCGCTCTGTCCCAACCTTCAGCAGCAAGCGAAGAGTTTCAATTCCGATGGCACCAGTAACTGTCTGAGTGTATATCTGGCTCGCCTTATCCCTGGGTTTTCAGCGCAGGCCAGATCCGCTGGTAACTCCTCGCCCCGCCATTCTCCCGAGACCGTAACGATTTATTTGAGCCTCTGCACTGTTCAATCGCTGCCAAAGGGCCCTCACAACATCCAGCCTGTCACACATCAGTTCACCACGAAGCTGTGCAACACCGACCAGTCTATCTGCCTCTGCATTCTTCAATACATCATGACCTGAGAAAATATCCAATGAATGCTAACTACCCAGGACCTCCGGGGATGCTTGCCACTCTGCACAGTGCATGCCTGTCTCCACCGTCCTCAACATACTCTGCAAATCAGTTACGATCACGACATGTGTGTACAGCTGATTCTCAAGCCAGCGGTGACTGCCTCCACCTCCATTCTCAAACCAAGTTGTGATATCATATGCGAGTCTCTATTATGAGTCTTCCTAGTAATGGTATAGAGTACAGGAAGCCCTTATTATTTAAGTACCAACATCTGCATATATGCATATACAACTGCTCCCACAACAGTTACGACATACTTAATAACTACGACCAGAGTCAAAACTAGCCTCATTGACCACCTTCAGCACTAATACCACTACCACCACCACCACCACATAAAAAAACACCTTAACAAACATTATTGCTAACATCATCCCAAATAATACCAGTATCGACATACCCACTACTACAACTGCCACCACAACCATCACTGCCCCTACAACTACCACCTAAAGTTTCCCTCGACACCCACAAAAATCTTCTTTGTTACCACAATTATTATTTATAATGTTACTAGTGATGCTGTAACACTGCTGTCACTACAGTTACTACTACTCTTACTTCCAATCTAACGACGACGACAACTGATGCTGCTCCTACTACTGCTACTACAGCTCCCGGTAGTAAAACTACTACCTGTACTACTACCACCATCATCACCACACTGAAACAACAACGACTTATACCTCTCCTGTTAATATCGACAACACATTCATTTGTCAAAAAATTCCCTAGAGGCAACTAAGTCGAACGGTTCCGCCACGCAAGAACTACATCGACTCGAGCGAAGGAAGAAATCTTGTCTACGACACAGGAAAACAGCGATGCATGCTTTAAACAAATACATCACGGCCTGTTTTCCCGATAACTCTGATGCATCTATCACTGTTTCCGTCACATACCGGGAATTCCAGTTGTCCTGTCTTCAACTTGTAACGTTTGGAATAATCTAACGGGAAGATATAAGACATAGGAAGTTGTTCATTTTTTCTTTCAAAATAGCAGTAGACGTGGTTAATGTTGGATGTAGAAGTAATGCAACGCTGTTTTTTTAAATACTTTTCGTCTTGTTCTTAGTGTAAACTTCGCCGGAAAGTTTTTTTTGTTCGTCCACGTCTTGACTTTGGTCTTGTTCCAAAGCATGAATTTTGCATCCACATCCACTTTACAGATCTAGCTTGTTCGTAAGCAGATTGCTGGTACCTCGCCTGTCATGCAGATCCAAGGCGGCTGTGTAGTCTCAAGGCATGGTGTTCGCCTCGGGTGCTAAAGGTTCCGGGATCAATCCCCGGTAAGGACAGGGATTTTTTCCACGTGGACTTAGACTTCTAGTAATCCCCCCCCCCCCTGGTCTCTGGGTAGTGCGATCAGACGCCCATGTGTATTCGTAAAAAAATTCCCTGGCAGTTGGAAATCGAAAAGAGTATCCTAGCGGCACTACCCGGGCAACATTTGGAGTTACAAATCAACCTAAAGTTATTCAAGATCCTCGCCGGTGCTACAGAGCCTGTGCACTGTGTTGAGCTTCTTCAGGCTCAGACTTGAGTTAGAAGAAGAACGGAGCATACATAGGTTACTACCCGTGTGCCATGATGTTGATCTGCTGTTCAAAACCTCAAAAGAAACTCATGCTATTCACTCCTACTTGGACAGAAAAAATTATTAATAAGACAGTGCTTACGACAAGCCAAACAGAGGACAGATCACTTCCTCCAAGACTGTCGCAAATATATTTTCATGCAAAACTTTTTGGCTAAGAGAGACACTGTTGAAGGCCACACTTTACGGCTCGTTAAGTGGATTACAAAAGACAGTGAGTGAAGTTCATACTAGAGACAGCATTGCAGATGTAGATATTTTATATCAAGCGAACGAAAGAAGAAGTATTGGTAAAAGCGTTTGGGTTTATAGACATATAGGGTTAGACTAATGTTTTACAGGCCAGTCGGTTCTTTTTTGGGAGATGTAGTCAGCATCATGCAGCCGCTTTTCTTCCCATGACTTTACCAGGTACCCATTTAAGGCTGGGTCGACCTGGGAGACAAGATCATTTTTTTTTTTTGAATGCAGACTCCGTCAGGACGTGAATCCACGACCTCTTGATCCTCTGCATAGCCGCCATACTAGGGCGGCTCCAATCCATTCTATGAGGCGTAAGGAATAAACCGCCTACCTGGGGCTTTTGAGGTTGTAGGTTCGATTTCCAATTTCAATTCAGGACTTCAGGCGATTTGGAGATCCTGAAGGTCGTCGCTGAGACTACGGAGATTCGCGTGTTTTGCTGCCGTGACGGCTCTAATTGATCATGTTTGGATAGA
>CAJHNH020001527.1:90000-112500 GCA_905116865.2 Candidula unifasciata | reverse complement strand
CTCGACACCCACAGCGGTAAAAGAGGAAGTGAAGAAGAAGAAGAAGAAGAAGAAGAAGAAGAAGAAGAAGAAGAAGAAGAAGAAGAAGAAGAAGAAGAAGAAGAAGAAGAAGAAGGAGAAGAAGAGGAAGAAGAAGAAGAAGACAGACCATTGACACTAAGTGGGTAATGTTGTCAGCATTACGCCGGCCGTCTTTACTTCCTTAGGACATCCATCCTGGTAGCCATTTTAATCTGAGTCGACATGAGAGGCCTCATACTATGTAACAATCCACGCGGTATTTCACATTATTGACACAATATTGGCAGTGTTCTCCTTGCCGTTTTATGGACGCTGCACGCACGATATACGGAATTAACGATCACGAAAGCACGTGACCTGGTCAAGAAAGGCTTGCGTCAAATGAGACAGAGTGGAGCTAATTTTAAACTGTGTTTGCCGGCGTCTCATGGATTTAGAATATAAGACTTCTATGTGAAGAACAATCAGCATCCGAAGTGACCTTGGCTCCCATTATCGACGTAACTAGGGCCCGATTAGGACCCTCTGATTCCCTAATAACTCACACTATTTTGCCCCCCCCCCCCCAAATCATCCGCACTTAAAAGAAGATGCACTCCCCCCCCCCCTCCCAACACCCCACTATCACCCCCAAGGCCATCTTAACAGCAGTATGGGCCCTTAGTTAAACTCGTGTGCTGATGCCCCTATGAAAACCACTCGTAAGGAATGAGATATAAATGGTCACTCGACAAACATGGATTAGCATGGGTCCCTATGCTTGTGGGGGCCCCTGGCAAGAAACCCAACGGGGTTCCATGTTTTATGACGGCACTGTGCCATATAAACATGTAATTGAAAATGTAAAAAATAAATAAAACAATAAACATTTTTTATCAAAAACAAAATGTACTCTTTGTAACACGTTTGTTCCGATAGTTAATCTAGATAAAGCATCTAGTCAGCATTGTTATTTAGTTTTCTGATGGGATTGTGTGTGTGTGTGTGTGTGTGTTTGTGTGTGTTTGTGTATGTGTACGTGTGTGTGTGTGTGTTTGTGTATGTGTGTGTTTGTGTGTGTGTATGTGTGTGTGTGTGTGTGTTTGTGAATGTGTGTGTTCATATACTTTAATTAAATATAAAATAAATGCTCAGCTTCAAAGTTATTGACAATTTGTGTGTTGCCCATTCCCGTTGCGATGCCTTAAGCACGTGATTAGTCTGCCTATTGGTTGATCAGGTCCTCGACCTACTAAAGTGGGTTCCAGGTAATGACCTGGGAAATAACGGCAGCTGGTGTGGTGTTGACCATACTGCCCATCCCGTACCGACTGGTCTGTACAATACAAGTCCAGCAATTACTTCCCACGACCTTTACCTGCTACCTACTAATGGCCGGGAGCCAAACTCATTTTTGTTAAAAAGGTGCGGTTCTGCAGGACCCGAACCCAAGACCTTCCGATCCGCAGGCGGGCGTCTCGCTGTTACACCGCGGCGGCCCTCGTGCATCCTTTATTGTACCCTAATATACTCGTATATACAACAGTTTGAGAACCACTCCACTTTGCTATGAAATCAGAGAATTAAGTGCGAAATGATCGCTCTAGCACGGCCATCACCTCACAGTTGCGAGGTGCCTGGCAACACCCTAACATCCTTTAGTCTCTTAGTTACCTGGCTCTGAATGCCTAGTAAGCGAGCAATATGCTTCTGCCAGTTAAAATGATAGTGAGACACATTTTTCACACCTTTAATCTAACATCGTTATCCAACAGTCGCATCTTAACACGAATTTGCAATCTTGCTATCGTTAAATTGCCCACATTTAGGGAATCTGCATATTTATTATTGCTATTGTTATCGTCATTATCGTCTATTGTTGTCTTAATTTCGTGTGTAAAGTAATGGGATACAACAGCTGCTGTAAATGATTTTTTTGGTATTCTCAGGTAAGTCGTCAAATAGTGTATAGACAGATCATCTGTTGGGAGAGGGATGCAGGTGTGTTTGATTCTTCTTCAACCCATTGGCACGGACCCACTACTGGTGGACCGCCTAAAATGTTCTGCCCAGTCATGAAACGAGGTAGGGGAGGTAGCATTTCTATCCAAGTATTCCAGCCTGTAGGGTCAACACCTCAGATTTCCATAAAAATAAAGGCTCCAGCCACGTATCTGAGATTTTCTATCCTCTATGGAGCAGCCGGAGTCGCCGTGGTGTAGCGCCTAGACTCTCGCCTGCGGATCGAAAGTCGTGTGTTCAGAACCTGACGAAGCCGGACTTTTTTAAGAAATAACCTTGGCTCCCAGCTCTACCCAACCTTAAGTTAGTACCAGGTGCAGCACATTAAAACATAGGTGTGACCCTATATGCCCAAAGGCGTGCCTTTACTTCACTTACTAAGGAGCAGATAATGTCACATCACCAGAAAATTGTATACCTTACAGGACGTTGCAGAACCAACCCCAGCACTTTCTGGCTGTTGTGGTTTTCTATGCAAATTTACGTACAGTAGTTTGCCATTGCGACTGGACGGTCGGCTCTCGGTACCACGGTTGAAACTATCGCAAGACAAACCGTCCGCAGCAGGGATCGAACCCGGCACCCCGACATTACGAAGCGCGTTCCCAATGCCTAAGCCACAGACGCCTACGAAAATTATATAAACTACTGTCTAAATGAATTTTTTGTTCTTGTATTTGGTCGGTTGTCAGATGGGCGGGGAAACAAGATCATTTTTAAAGAGGGGGAAACAAAAATATGGCTCCGTTCCGATTTCTTCTTCTTCTTCCTGCTTGTTATTTAACATTCCGGAAACTTCAGCGAAAAGTCCTGGTTGTTCGCACATTTGGACTTCGGCTTTCATACCAGGGCCTGAGCTTTGCGCATACATCCGTTTTACTGGCTTATTTGTGTGCAGTTGGTGGTTCTTTGCCTCTCAAGCACATGAACTCTGACTTCGAAGAAAGCCCTCCAAATACGCGACTTCTGCGACATGCTTGTTGGGAGAGATAGTGGGTCTTTTCTTGCATTCCCTACAATGGGGCAACATAATTCACACTGGACGTTCAGGTTGGAACCAACAACCTACTACATCAGCGCGCCTCCCTACAAGGCGAATGTAGAAGTTGAAAATAAGAAAGAGCAGTTCGAATATGCGAACTGTACACGGTCGCTTACAAAGCTGAGAACCATCGCAGGAAGAAATATTAATACAATTTGTGAAACCAATGTTGTATACACTATTAAGAAAGAAAAGAGAGAGAGAGAGAGAGAGAGAGAGAGAGAGAGAGAGAGAGAGAGAGAGAGAGAGAGAGAGAGAGAGAGAGACAGACAGACAGACAGACAGACAGACAGACAGACAGACAGACAGAAAGACAGACAGACAGATAGACAGACAGATAGACAAACAGACAGACAGACACACACACACTTACACACGCAAAGAAACATCCAATACAAAAAGAATGATCGATACTTAAACTGACAAACGGACATAGAGAATTACATTTTTCCACCACACACAATTAATTGTGAACTCAGACTGACTAAATTAGACAACCCCTTCCCCCTCCGCCACCCCTACTACCAACTAATTCTTCAGGAAGTAAAAGCGTTCAGCCCGATATTTACTCTTTAAGTCTGAAGAAATATACTTCTTCTATCACAAACTGATGTCCTTAGAAGCAATCTTCTTCTGCTTCTTCCTAGTGTGCAGCGGCTGTAAACTGCGACAGAAATTTCTGCTTGTCTGTATAATTCTGGACTTCAGTCTTGTGCCAGAACTTCAATTTTTGCGTGCACGTCCGTTTTACATGTCTAGCTTACTTGTATTCAGTTTGTTGGTTCCTCAGTTTTCAAACTGATGCGCCCCGACTTCGGAGGAAAAATCTATGATTAGTTGCCTTTGACAACATGCTAGATAGGAAGGCAGTGGGTATTATATCCCCCCCCCCCCACGACCCCTAAATGGCGGCCCATACAGCCACACATAAAAACAATAAATACGTAGTTGTAAACAATGTCAACATAAACACTTTAAGACAGAAGTAGTCATATTTATAAGTTGGATGCCAAGAGTTAATAAGAGCTGAACATTTTTTTTCCAAAAAATCTGGATACCAGATAACGTCTTGGGAAGTAAAGGCGGCGGTTGTGACGGTGACCACATGACCCACTAAGTGTTGACTTGTCTAACAAATAAATACAGCTCTACCCCTATGGGCGAAATACACCTTAAGGCGAGGAAAAGAGTCCTTTAATTTAAGAGTTAATATAGTAAAAATAGGAGACGGCCCGCTGGATGCTAACCACAACAGCCACCAAGTGCCGATTGGTCTATAAAATATAGGTGTAATCCAAATGGGTAACATACCCGAGGACATGGAAAAGGTTTCTTCACATTTTTTATTACCGTTTTGAGATTTAAAAAAAAGACAGCCAGAAAATTAGTTCTCCGTGCAATGGTTCAGAAAGCATAATAGGCTATGTGGTACTCAAAGAGTTAAATCACATCACCCATCTATCAACGGTTCTTCCAAGACAAGAAAATACAGCGCTAGCATCATCTACCTAGTCTGTCTTACGGTACGGTAAAGAGTTCTAAACTTGCTTATAACACAGAACCAAAGAGCAGACAAGTTCTCACGTTTAAAACATAAGCGTGCAATTATCTAATATTTCTCCATTATAAAACAAACTCATCTTTCTAAACTCGCACACCTTAGCCTCAAAGAGATCTTTTGTCAATGGCAAAACCCAGAGTTGGATAATTGGAGTTTACGACAAGTAAATTAAGATGGATGACTAACTGCGTTTGCATAGCGTACGAGTTAGGATTTGAAAATGAATTTTAAGAGGCAGACAATGATTTGTATAAGCCGAGTGACAGGCAGCAGTTAGCTCACGTCGTAAGAGATAGAGAAAGTGATAAGTCTGTCTACCGTCCTTCCTTCATTACGAGTGTGAAGATTGCTGGAAGATTTGGGGAAGATTTTAGGAAGGTAAGAAGTTCGTTAGTCAGAGACGTGAGATTATAAATCTGGCTGCAGTCTGTTGTTGTCGGTCTTGCTGTGGCGTGTAGACGAAGGCGGCGTTGAGATAAAGGCGGCTTTATCCTTGGTAGTGGTTGTTGTTGTACTTCAATTGGTGGGGTTGATAGAAGAGGTAGCCAGAACATGATTAAACTGGATTGTGTCGGAACATAAATTGTGGTTTGAATTACCGTCTTCTGTTTTGAGTGCATATTGTTTGAAACGGTTATATGGTTCACACACACACACACACACACACACACATTTATATATATTTATATATATAGTAAAGATCCCTTTTTACGCCTTTAGACGCATCGGGCAGATGAGAAAAGCACCCCCTATTTTTCAGACGAATAAGCACTGGGTGGGTAATGTGGTCAGCATTACGCCGGCCATCTTTACTTCTCCAGGACAACCATCCTGGTACCCATTTCAGGCTGGGTCGACCTGCGACGACTCATACCATGATACAAATCCACGCAGCCAGCATTGGGTTTCGATCGCGGTACGTTGAAATTACCAGTCAGACTCGCAGTGGGTCTATGCTGCTAGTCTATAGACCTCGATAGGTGTTGTTGTCAGCATAAGGCTGGCCTCCTTTACTTTCCAGGACTTTACATGGTGTCCACTCTAGCTTGGGACCACATAGGAGTCACAATCATTTATTTTAAAAATCCAAATCGACGTGGATCTGCATCCACGACCTACGGGCCGGTAGGCAGAGAGTCTAGCCGCTACACCGAAAGTACAGAAAACAAAACTAAAATATGCAATCTCATGATTTCTAGAGTAGGAAAATATTTTTTTTTTTAAAAGATCAGCAAGCACAAAATCAGCATATGGCTGAAAATGCAATTCTTCCCCTCCGCCTGAAATCTGTATCATTAGAACCCAGGTTAACATAACTATAAAAACACATTTTCAGGAAATAAATAAAAAAATAAAAAACCTAAAATATTAGTTAATTTCCAAAATAACAAGAAAGTCGCGGTAGAGAAGGAGGAAGCTAGAAAATAACTGACAGAATTGCTACCTGTCCGTGTCACTCAAAATTTCTTCTGCTTCCTTCCCAGTTCCTAGCGACATCTCATTTTGTTTGCTCTCGCAACGGAAAACAAATTTTCTCTGCTAAATGAAGCTCTCAAATAAAGGGGCATAATTAGTGATAAAGGGTCGGAGCCTGGGTGGAATTTGCTTGGAATAATTGGCTTCCTGGAAACATCAGAAAAGTCTGGCTTATCTCCACCTTTTATTTCCCACACTATTCCATTTTGGTGAAGCTTTGGAGGAGAACTAAAGAAATTATGGTGCATCGACAGGTGAGGCGAAAACGATGACGTTGGATGAGACACACACATGGAGAACTAACAGGAATATATATATATATATATTCCAGTGAACTGTGGAGAGTCCACAGGGCTAGAAGAAAAAAATTTAGACATAACACACGCATAAACATAAATACATGCGTGCACAAAATAAAAATAAAAAATAAGAGATTGCAGTGGATACGATACGGAGGACATAGGGTTAGCCCCAACGGATGGGAAAGCGTAGGACGACCTTGTGCTCAGTTGAGGGCATAAAATCTATTAGGGAACAAAGGACACAAGCAGCAACAGAAGAAGAAGGAGAGTAATAATGTTAATAATATAATGATAATAAATAGGAGGAGGAGGAGGACGGAAAACATGAAGAAGAAAAAAAAAACGAAGAAGAAGAAGAAGAAGAAGAAGAAGAAGAAGAAGAAGAAGAAGAAGAAGAAGAAGAAGAAGAAGAAGAAGAAGAAGAAGAAGAAGAAGAAGAAGAAGAAGAAGAAGAAGAAGAAGAAGAAGAAGAAGAAGAAGAAGAAGAAAAAGAAGAAGAAGAAGAAAAAGAAGAAGAAGAAGAAGAAGAAGAAGAAGAAGAAGAAGAAGAAGAAGAAGAAGAAGAAGAAGAAGAAGAAGAAGAAGAGAAAGAAGAAAGAAGAAAGAAGAAGAAGAAGAAGAAGAAGAAGAAGAAGAAGAAGAAGAAGAAGAAGAAGAAGAAGAAGAAGAAGAAGAAGAAGAAGAAGAAGAAAAAGAAGAAGAAGAAGAAGAAGAAGAAAAAGAAGAAGAAGAAGAAGAAGAAGAAAGAAGAAAAAAAGAGGAAGAAGATAAAGAAAAAAAAAAAACATAATCATGGCTGTATTATATACGGACGTTGGACCTAACTCTTACTTTTGTCGCTAGTCTATTCGATTGACTGTATTTATATCAGCTTCTGCAAACCAACCATTCATATCTCACGCCCAAGCAGCCTGACAATAAACCAAGTGTTTAGTTTTATCTTAAACGTGAATATTTACCAACCACCGCCAAATACTTCTCCTGACGATTTAGAAATCACAATTCCATAACTTAGGAAGATACACCAACCTGAAACTGGATCCGAACACCAGTCTCTCCAAACAGAATATAAACTGGCTCATTTCCGAATGGAGCACAACAAACAGAAAGCTTGGAGAGAGATGGTTAATACCCACTATCGGAATTATCGTTACTAGGGCAAGACATCGACGTCCTAATCGTGTGATCATAAGTAGCGGTCAGACATTGCTAGCTTATTTATTATTGATTCGTAAAAGTCTATCAGCATCTCCGACTTGTTATTTCGTCCAGATCTAACAGGAAATGAAAGTTTGGGAGGACTGGTATATCAGGAAATGAGGCTGGATTGAAAGGGATGATCTAGCGCCAGCGAATCTAGTCAAAAGTCTGGCCGTTTCAGATGTCAATGGCCGGTTTGTTAGCTTATCTTTGGTCCAGTGATGGACCGTCGATTGTGGTTTAACTAAGTATGGATCGTCATGGAATAGATACTACAGGGCAGGCGAAAAGGAATCACGCAGAATGTATGACTGTGTCAGATATTGTGGTTTTGGGAATCTAAATGATGCGTTTGATAGGAAGTCTGGGCGTCGATTCGAGTCTAGTAGAGTAGAGTAGAGTAGAGTAGAGTAGAGTAGAGTAGAGTAGAGTAGAGTAGAGTAGAGTAGAGTAGAGTAGAGTAGAGTAGAGTAGAGTAGAGTAGAGTAGAGTAGAGTAGAGTAGAGTAGAGTAGAGTAGAGGGGAGCGGAGCAGTGTAGAGTGGAGTAGAGTAAAGTAGAGTAGAGCGGAGCAGAGCAGAGCAGAGGGGAGCGGAGCAGTGTAGAGTAGAGTAGAGTGGAGTGGAGTAGAGTAGAGTAGAGTAGAGTAGAGTGGAGTAGAGTAGAGTAGAGTTCCGGTCGTGGTACATCAGAGTGAAGTCTGGCAGACCTTCATAAATGGTCGGCTGGTGTTACCTTTTTGGGAGCCAGTAGTTTATATCAGTGTTTCTCAATCTTTACACCCGTGGCCCACGACATCAGAGGAACTTGTTTCAGGCGCACTTGTTAGCTAACAAAACACATAAATAAAGAACGTAGATAGCAATCATTTTCTTTTGTTCTCTACTCCTGGAATGCCTCGCAGCGTCAGGACAGGAAGAGATCTCTGGAACGTGCCCACCTGTTTGCTTCATATATTAAACTTTTCAGTGTCTCTGGTATTTCTGCAGTCCATATTCTGCGTGGTTCACCTCTGGATCTGTTACCATTGTATCTGTATAACATTGCTCTCTGTAGTCCCCTGTCTGATGCCAGTCTTGTTACATGGCCAAACTATTTGATTTGTTGTCCACCTATAAAATAGTTCATTGTTGGTTCCGTACCGACTCTCCTCCTGATGTCATCGTTCCTAAGTCGATCTTTCCTCGTTACACCTAGCATAGTAGGCAAACATTTTAATTCTGTGCGTGACTATTTTCTTTCTGTCTTCTAAAGACAGTGTCCATGATTGACATTGGTAGCACAGCCTTGGTAATAATAAGGTGTTGAACAGTGTTTTCGTTTTTGGTGTTCATATTTCTATGCTTGCATTTCAAAATTGCTGCCATTTGGCCTAGAACTTGATTGGTTTTACATAGATGACAGTAATTGTACTAAACTTGATGTCATTCAGTTACAATTTTCAGCAAATGCGGCATTTGATACTGCTCAGAGGTAATACAATCTAAATGGTTTGGCTGGCGTACCACATCCATGATGTTTTTATTAGACAGAAAACAATCCTGGAAGATAAAAATTATATAACCCTACACCGCTCCATGATTATGCAAGAAAACAAATGTGTGGTCTACTCGCACTTTTCTGCGACCCGCATCAAGTGGGTTACGGCCACGGTCTGACCAGACCTTAGTCTTCATCGGACAGTTCTGTTTCTTAGGTATGCACCGACCGTCCTGTCGGCACTCACACACACACACACACACACACACACACACACACACAAATCCGCTAATTGTTACAATTTAAAAACACACAATATATATATATATATATATATATATATATATATATATATATATATATATATATATATATATATATATAAAATCTAGGAAATATCTCGAGAATAGAACACGCACGTATTGTTACAACAGTAAAGAGTTCATAGTTTGAGATGGTGTCTCACATGTGTTGATTGAAATTTTCACCCCCCCCCCCCCTTAATCCCACCCACCCACACACACACGCTTTCGAGCGCGTACACATACAAACACACCACACAGTGCTGTTAAAGGAGCATATTGTTTCGTTTTTTTTTTTTGCGCTAGTGGTTCGAAATTTAAACCATTATCCATCGAGCTATTTTTACTCCTTTCGCTCCACGTGACATAGGACCTACGTAACAAGGGATAGGGTTAAACTTGTTGGAGATGTCCCATTTTCAGAGTCAAAATGTTGGTGGGATGTCCAGTTTTCAAAGTCAAAATATTAGTGGGATGTCCAGTTTTCAGGGTCAAAATAATAGTGAGATGTCCCGTTTTCACCTCAGGATAGATGGTCAACCTAGCCGCGGTCCACCACTGGGCCGAAGCCCACTAGTTGAAGAACACTGGGTTAGATACTTTGGTACCCCAGTCATAGAATATTTACTGAATAGTTTCCAAGGGCAGACAATATCATTATAGATGGCTGAGCTGAGTTGTTACTTCCCTTGCCTTTTGAAGTGTAATCTAGCGGGAGATAACTTCGTATGGACTGAGCGGATTAAAGTAAACAATGGGGGAGTTAATAACCTTGTTCTCATGACAACGGAAGTAAATTTACGTAAGAGTTTTGGGAATAGAGTAAAGCAATGTCTGTCTGTACGCCTGTATGTCGGCGGGTCTGTCTGATTAGCTGCGTTGTCTCAGTGTCGCATCGGTTGTCTGATTATATCTATACTACTGTTGCTTTTTTTCGGGGGGTAAAAGGGGGGGGGGGGGGGGGGGGGGGGGGGAAGTCGCCGTGTTATAGCAGCTAGACGTTCGCCTGCTGATCGCAGGGGGATAATGGTAAGTCAATACAGTTTTTGAAAAAAAACAAAGATGTGGCTTTTATATTATTTTGGGTATGGGTGGGGGTAAGAAAAGGGGGTGGGGGGGGGGGGGGGGGGAGGCAATGAGGTTCGACCACCAGCCCACGTCATAGTCAAGTCTTTAAAACTAGATACACAGTCAGCTCATGTCATCTTCAGCAAATTTCTCCCTGCCTCTCATTCCCTCTCCTCTCCACTCTCCCTGCCTCTCACTCCCTCTCCTCTCCACTCTCCCTGCCTCTCATTCCCTCTCCTCTCCACTCTCCCTGCCTCTCATTCCCTCTCCTCTCCACTCTTCCTGCCTCTTATACCCTCTCCTCTCCACGCTCCCTGCCTATCATTCCCTTTCCTCTCCACTCTCCCTGCCTCTCATACCCTCTTCTCTCCACTCTCCCTGCCTCTCATTCCCTCTCCTCTCCACTCTCCCTGCCTCTCATACCCTCTCCTCTCCACTCTCCCTGCCTCTCATACCCTCTCCTCTCCACGCTCCCTGCCTTTCATTCCCTTTCCTCTCCACTCTCCCTGCCTCTCATACCCTCTTCTCTCCACTCTCCCTGCCTCTCATACCCTCTCCTCTCCACTCTCCCTGCCTCTCATCCCCTCTCCTCTCCACTCTCCCTGCCTCTCATTCCCTCTCCTCTCCACTCTCCCTGCCTCTCATTCCCTCTCCTCTCCACTCTTCCTGCCTCTTATACCCTCTCCTCTCCACGCTCCCTGCCTTTCATTCCCTTTCCTCTCCACTCTCCCTGCCTCTCATACCCTCTTCTCTCCACTCTCCCTGCCTCTCATTCCCTCTCCTCTCCACTCTCCCTGCCTCTCATACCCTCTCCTCTCCACTCTCCCTGCCTTTCATACCCTCTCCTCTCCACTCTCCCTGCCTTTAATTCCCTCTCCACTCTCCCTGCCTTTCATTCCCTCTCCACTCTCCCTGCCTCTCATACCCTCTCCTCTCCACTCTCCCTGCCTCTCATACCCTCTCCTCTCCACTCTCCCTGCCTCTCATACCCTCTCCTCTCCACTCTCCCTGCCTCTCATTCCCTCTCCTCTCCACTCTCCCTGCCTCTCATTCCCTCTCCTCTCCACTCTCCCTGCCTCTCATTCCCTCTCCTCTCCACTCTCCCTGCCTCTCATACCCTCTCCTCTCCATATTACACCGGCCAGAATGTCAATTTTGTAAAATTATGATGTTAAATGGCGTTGACCGACTGTAAACTCCATAGAAAGTTCTGGATGTTTGTGCGCGGTGGTTGCGTTCAAGAGCTTGAGTGTTACAGATCTGGCTAATTTGTATGCAGACTTTTGATTCCTCACCTTTTAGGCAGATGCACACATGAGGCAGGGGGTCTCTTGTGGAATCCCCGGGCTCCAGAACCAACTCTGTGATCTTGAGATATTCTACAGGAACTCAAATGCAGGCAGGTAAAACTCTCTCTCTCCCCCCTCCTCTTCTCTCTCTCTCTCTCTCTCTCTCTCTCTCTCTCTCTCTCTCTCTGCCTCTTTCCCCCTCTCTCTGTCTCTCACTCTCTTCGCCTCTCTCACACTCTCTGCGCCCCTCTCTCTCCCTCTCTTCGCCCCTCTCTCTGCCTCGCTCTCACTCTTTCTGCCACCCTCTTCGCCTCTCTTTCTCACCCTCTGTCTTTGTCTGTCTGTCTGTCTGTCTGTCTGTCTGTCTGTCTGTCTGTCTGTCTGTCTGTCTGTCTGTCTGTCTGTCTGTCTGTCTGTCTGTCTGTCTGTCTGTCTGTCTGTCTGTCTGTTTGTCTCTCTGAAACAGCGCTCAATTCCCTAGATATATTACAATTACTAGGTTTACTATAGATAGAAATGTGCACACTTCAGCGCCTATTTCGAATATGTTGATGATACTGATGTTTACCATTACTTGATGTAGGAATGAAATGATGTATGAAAGGCGGGAAACTAGAAGGGCGGAATGTTAAACCGGCCTGCGTTCCTAATTCTTAACCCTCTGAAAATAAAGTCTGTTGGTGTATTTGTTTCTTCTCTCTATGTTGTGCAATAGCACTGGACCTGATCCTTCAGTGTTGTTTGGGAAATACTTTATAGAGATTGAACGCAAGAAATGCACCTCAATAAGCAATGCTCTACCCTCCCACATTATGTACGATATGTCAATGTAAGTGAAGACCTTTTATGATCCCGATTGGCTTGCTAAGATTAGCGCATGCGCCTGTGACTTTTAAAACGTGCTTCCGTAGCCTGACACGACCTTGCTATCAGAAAGGTCAACCGCCATTATGGAGAGCGAAGGTTGGCCGAAAATGAAAACAACCAAATGTAACATCAAGCAACATGTAACCGATGTGACACGATAATCTTTTGACACTAACCTAGAAGCTCCCAGAGCATGCTGCTATCAGAATTAACTTCATTTCTATAATTTGAACATATTTCATGCCGTGTGAGGTTTATTTACGGGGTAAAAATGATTCATTACGTAAGCGCGGTGAACAAGATGTTCAGCCAATTCACTCTAAGCAAACAGACTTTTTAATGTTGATTAGATTGGGGGCACAGCACTTTACGTCAAACCAGGCAATGGCTGAAATATTCAAAGCTTTAGGATTGGTCAATGCAATTAAAAAAAAAAACTTAATCGAGCGTAATTTAATCAATTACACGAACAACCAAATTCTTCTTCCACTTTTTAGCGTTCACTGGCTGTAAACTCCAGAGGAAAATTCTGGTTGCTCGTCCACTTCTGGATTTCACACATGTTCCAGAACTTGAGTTTGGCGTTCACATTAGTTTTAAAGATCTTACTTATTTGTGAGCAGACTGTTGGTTCTACGTTTCTTAGGCAGAAGCAGGCCGACTTCGAAGTAAACACATCTAATTAGTCGACTTTGACGACATGCGTCTTAGGGGTAGGGAGTGGGTCTACTTTTTGTCTGCCCATAATCGGGGCCAGAAACGACACGGGAAAAACGAATTTGGTACTTAAATTTCTTTGCTTTTATGTGTTTGGTTCACAATTAGTTTAAATTAATTCTATTCTGTACTTCCTCTTTTGCCGCTTGGGGTGTGGAGGTTCTGCTGAATTAGTTCTGTACAGTGGTTTTTGTCTTTATACTTTATTTATCTCTTCTGGTCGCCCTGCGGACTTTCTCAGACACTTCATGTCCGTGGTCTGTCGTAAGGGGCCATGCCTGGCACTGGTAGCGTAGTGTGAGCATAAATAGGCTTTACATGAGACATTTCTTTGTGCTGACTGAGGTTATGGTGCACGAGAGTATCCCAATACATTATTTTCTTTACCTGGTTGAAAGTTAAATTGCAGTCTTTTAATACAATGTTTTGTTTTTACTATTGTATTGGATGTGTTATGGCACCCGGACGTCGAGGCAGGGGTCGACCTGCGCGAAGATGGATACGAGACGTTGAAGATGTATTGGCTCTGAAAGCTGGAGAGCTGGCTAGGGAAGGGGATACTTTCAGGCGTTACGTGAGGAGAACGACGTTCTCTAAACAACATGCTGAGTGATGATAAATGTAGGTTTCTTGTTTAAGTATAAATAAACAAACAGCCCCATTACCACGTTTTAGAAGGTAATGTGCAAATTGCTCTAGTCTAAAATGTATTTTGGCTAGACAGAATTCAATTGAACTTTTTTGTCTATAACCAGACAGACATTTCAAATTGATAGAGGTCGAATATCCACTACACACTGTTCTTTTTCGATTACAGCAAATAGTAGCGAGGCTGACATTTGTATCATTGTTATGAAACACTGCTCAGAAGACTGCACCAACCTCCCTCCTGGCGAAGAAAGTATCATTCACAGCTGTAGCGTTTTTAACACAGCAGGAGTCAATATACTGCATTCCAGTCATCTAATATAAACAAAGTTGTTATATTTTTATGTAGTTTCTCTTGTAATATCATCTTTCCGAATTAGAGGGAAAACTAAAGAAGGTTTTGACAGTAGCACAAAGGAGTAGTGTACGTTTGTAGAGATGTAGCAGATATAAGTAGTGTACGTTTGTAGAGATGTAGCAGATATAAGTAGTGTACGTTTGTAGAGATGTAGCAGACATAAGTAATATACGTTTGTAGAGATGTAGCAGACATAAGTAATATACGTTTGTAGAGATGTAGCAGACATAAGTAATATACGTTTGTAGAGATGTAGCAGATATAAGCAGTGTACGTTTGTAAAGATGTAGCAGACATAAGTAGTATACGTTTGAAGAGATGTAGCAGATATAAGCAGTGTACGTTTGTAGAGATGTAGCAGATATAAGTAGTGTACGTTTGTAGAGATGTAGCAGACATAAGTAGTATACGTTTGTAGAGATGTAGCAGATATAGGCAGTATACGTTTGTAGAGATGTAGCAGACATAAGTAGTATACGTTTGTAGAGATGTAACAGACATAAGTAGTGTACGTTTGTAGAGATGTAGCAGACATAAGTAGTATACGTCTGTAGAGATGTAGCAGATATAAGTAGTATACGTTTGTAGAGATGTAGCAGACATAAGTAGTGTATGTTTGTAGACATATAGCAGACATAAGTAGTATACGTTTGTAGACATGTAGCAGACATATGTAGTATACGTTTGTAGACATGTAGCAGAGATAAGTAGTATACGTTTGTAGAGATGTAGCAGATATAAGTAGTGTACGTTCGTAGACATGTAGCAGACATAAGTAGTCTACGTTTGTAGACATTTAGCAGACATAAGTAGTAAACGTTTGTAGACATGTAGCAGACATAAGTAGTATACGTTTGAAGAGATGTAGCAGATATAAGCAGTGTACGTTTGTAGAGATGTAGCAGACATAAGTAGTATACGTTTGTAGAGATGTCGCAGATATAAGTAGTGTACGTTTGTAGAGATGTAGCAGATATAAGTAGTGCACGTTTGTAGAGATGTAGCAGATATAAGTAGTGTACGTTTGTAGAGATGTAGCAGATATAAGTAGTGTACGTTTGTAGGATGTAGCAGATATAAGTAGTGTACGTTTGTAGGATGTAGCAGACATAAGTAGTGTACGTTTGTAGAGATGTAGCAGACATAAGTAGTGCACGTTTGTAGAGATGTAGCAGACATAAGTAGTGCACGTTTGTAGAGATGTAGCAGATATAAGAAGTGTACGTTTGTAGAGATGTAGCAGATATAAGTAGTGTACGTTTGTAGAGATGTAGCAGATAAAAGTAGTGCACGTTTGTAGAGATGTAGCAGACATATGTAGTGTACGTTTGTAGAGATGTAGCAGATATAAGCAGTGTGTACATACAGGAAGTGGCGTAGTCAGAGGTAGAAGATACGAATGTTTCGGACCGCCCCGGGTGTCATTACTGGGGTGGAAGGGTGGAGAGACAAAATGACAAAAATTTGTCTTTAAAATCGAATGATAGGGGAAAAGGGTGGAAAGGGGGGGGGGGGACAGGAAGTGTTTCTTTACCGTTTACCACCTGACCTTGCTGCGCCACTGGAGACGGTGCTAGTAAACACGAGTAACATATAGTAGTAACATATAGTAGTAACATATAGTAGTAACATATAGTAGTAACATATAGTAGTAACATATAGTAGTAACATATAGTAGTAACATATAGTAGTAACATATAGTAGTAACATATAGTAGTAACATATAGTAGTAACATATAGTAGTAACATGTAGTAGTAACATATAGTAGTAACATATAGTAGTAACATATAGTAGTAACATATAGTAGTAAGATATAGTAGTAAGATATAGTAGTAAGATATAGTAGTAAGATATAGTAGTAACATATAGTAGTAAGATATAGTAGTAACATATAGTAGTAACATATAGTAGTAACATATAGTAGTAACATATAGTAGTAACATATAGTAGTAACATATAGTAGTAACATATAGTAATAACATATAGTAGTAACATATAGTAGTAACATATAGTAGTAACATATAGTAGTAACATATAGTAGTAACATATAGTAGTAACATATAGTAGTAACATATAGTAGTAACATATAGTAGTAACATATAGTAGTAACATATAGTAGTAACATATAGTAGTAACATATAGTAGTAAGATATAGTAATAACATATAGTAGTAACATATAGTAATAACATATAGTAGTACCATATGGTAGTACCGCATAGTAGTAACATTTAGAAGTAGTCCCGATCTGAGTTTCAGGGCTTCGTGTGGGGGATAAGAATATACCCGCTGTCACCCCTCCCCCTCCCCAACCAAAAAAAAGAGTCATAAGAGTTGACCTTTTAAAAGTTCTTCCTTCAAAGTCAGAGTGCCTATGTCTGACAGACAAGGAACCAACTTTCTGCCAGATATGTAAAAGCCAATGTACATGCAAAACTAAAGTCCTGAGACAAGACTAAAGTCCAAAAGCAGACAAATAACCAGATCTTCCCGCTGGAGTTTACCGTCGGTGAACGCAAAAAAAAAAAAAAAAAAGAAGAAGATAAAGAAGTAGTATACATACAACCTAAACTCGGCTCAGTTTTTATATTTAAAATCAAATATGCGTGCACATTTGATCGATCGACCTTTCATGCAGTTTTATGCCTGATGATGCTCATCTCCGCAACACCGAGGATATTTCATATGACCTGAAACAGAATCGCTGACTGACTGGGTAATGCCATAGATGCACATGCCAGATATGGGCAGGGGGTCTGTGAATATCACCGTACGCTGAACGTCATATCGTAATGGCTGATAAATGGAATCGACAACATCTGTGCTCAAGCAGACATTCTACAGACGGATGTGGAGACGTCCCGGGAGTAAGCTGGGGGATTTTCTATTAAAATTCTCCTCATTTCTTGGCTTGTTTCATGTTAAAGAACATGTCTGCTGTAATGGAGTTATCCGTGCGCACAAAATATGACAGGGGCATGTTTAAAATAAATTTGGGGAAATGTTGACTTATGACAGATATCGTACCTGTGTTGACCAAGGGGAAGTAATATATGTTCTGTTAAAGGAAGGGGAGAAAGCATGTATACATATGAGATTGTGCCATGCACACTGACGATGGGTAGGAAATATGCAGCACACAAAATTATCTGCTCGGGCAATGTACAGTTGAATGCTTAGTCAAAAGAGGATGATGAAGAAGAAGAAGAGAAAGAAGAAGAAGATGAAGAAGAAGAAGAAGACGAAGAAGAAGAGAAGAAGAAGAAAAGAAGAAGAAGAAGAAGAAGAAGAAGAAGAAGAAGAAGAAGAAGAAGAAGAAGAAACAACAACAACAACAACAACAACACCACAACACACTTCACCACCACCAACAACAAAATGTTAAGAGGAGGAGGAAAAGAAGAAGAAGAAGAAGAAGAAGAAGAAGAAGAAGAAGAAGAAGAAGAAGAAGAAGAAGAAGAAGAATAAGAAGCAGAAGAAGAAAAAGAACAAGAAGAAGAGTCAAAGAGGAGTTGGGAAGAAAAAAGAAACAGAAGAGGAGGAGGAAAGAAGAAGAAAATAAGACACATTCAAACCTTAAGTGACAACACTCATTAAGTGACGTGGGAAGATACAACTATTGACAAAGAACAGCAGACGCTCTCTGACACACGTTAGGATCCTTCGCTTGTGTCAGAGGGCCAATTTCTGTCTTGCCGTGTCACCTTCAGCAACTTTCACAGACATTTCATTTCTGTCTTGCCGTGTCACCTTCAGCAACTTTCACAGACATTTCATTTCTGTTGTTAACGTTTTTATGTCGACGTAATTTACAGGTTTGAGCACTGATAGTTAATGTTGGATGGCAAAGTCTGGGTTAAATAATGATGCAGATATGTAGGATATCATCATCATCATCATTATCATTATTATCACCATTCACACTACGACCACCACTGCCACCATCATTGTCAACACTACCAACACTGCCATTATCACCATAATCATAACGAACACCACCACCATCATCATCCTCATCACGACCACCACCACTACTATCATCATCATCCTCATCACGATCAACGCTACCACCATCATCATTACGACCACCACCACCATCATCATCATCCTCATCACGACCACCACCATCATCATCATCATCCTCATCACGACCACCACCATCATCATTATCATCCTCATCACGACCACCGATACCACCATCATCATCATCCTCATCACGACCACCGCCACCACTACCATCATCATCATCCTCATCACGACCATCACAACCACCATCATCATCATCCTCATCACGACCACCGCCACCACCATCATCATCCTCATCACGACCACCACCACCACCATCATCATCATCCTCATCACGACCACCACCACCACCATCATCATCATCCTCATCACGACCACCACCACTATCATCATCATCACGATCACCACCACCACCATCATCATCATCCTCATCACGACCACCGTCACCACTATCATCATCCTCATCACGACCACCGCCTCCACTATCATCATCCTCATAACGACCACCGCCACCACCATCATCATCATCCTCATCACGACCACCACCATCATCATCATCATCCTCATCACGACCACCACCATCATCATCAACATCCTTATCACCACCACCATCATCATCATCAACATCCTCATCACCACCACCACCACCATCATCAACATCCTCATCACGACCACCACCCAACAGGATCAGGTTATTGTCAGACTCCATCCATGTGACGAAGACATCCAATAATTTCTGTGTCTGCCTTTTCCTCCCAACAGTCTTGCCAGTAAGTAGAAAGTTGACGACTACATCCCCTCGAATGACCTATGCCCCACCACCCTACCATCTCCTCCCCACCACCCTCCCCTCTTCTCCCCACCACCCATCCCTCCACTCCCCACCACCTTCCCTTTCCCTTACCACAACCCCCTCTCCTCCCCACCACCCTCCCCTCCCCACCACCATACCTTTCCCTCCCCACCACCCCTCTCTTCTCTCCACCACCCTCCCCTCCAATCTACACTACCCTCAGCTCCCCACCACCCTCCCCTCTTCTCCCCAC
The DNA here is from genome assembly GCA_905116865.2 of Candidula unifasciata. NCBI lineage: Eukaryota > Metazoa > Mollusca > Gastropoda > Stylommatophora > Geomitridae > Candidula > Candidula unifasciata. The sequence goes on along the minus strand of CAJHNH020001527.1, from coordinate 93,099 downwards.
CGCCCTCCCTTCTTCTTCCCACCACCCTCCCTCTTCTCCCCACCGCCCTCCCCTCTTCTCCCCACCACCCTCCCTCTTCTCCCCACCACCCTCCCCTCTTCTCCCCACCACCCTCCCTCTTCTCCCCACCACCCTCCCCTCTTCTCCCCACCACCCTCCCCACCACCCTCCCCTCTTCTCCCCACCACCCTCCCCTCTTCTCCCCACCACCATCCCCTCCAACCTCCACTCCCCTCCCCTCCACTCCCCACTCTCCACCACCATTCCCTCCCCTCCCCACCAGCTTCCCTTTGATATTTTCCGCACATATAGCGATTGTCTACATCTAAATTCTCAAATTGGTTTAGGTTTTTATTCGTGTTGGGAAAGGCTGCCTTGATGAACAATGTAAGATGGCGGTGATGGTTGCAGGCGGAGACGCAGACATCGATAGAAAAGAAGATGGACGCCAGATATGAAAGCATACCTATGTGGTCAACTAGAATGGGAAAGTGGCCCTGGAGACTGATCAAGTCCTTTTGTTTTAGTGCAATGTCGGCAACACATCTGCTTACAAAATTTTTCGTATGATTTATTTCAAATATAAGTTACCTCTGGTCTAGATACTAGAGCACTGAACTGAGTCTCTGGAAGTCTGAGCATACATAAGAATAGGTCTTACTTCATGGAAACAATAGCAGTCCAAAAGAGAGGTTCTGGAATGACTACAAATCAAAAGCAAAAACTTACTAAAAGAAAAGAAATAGAGTCAACTGAAATACTCTGGCCATATTAAAAGACAAAGCACTTTTAAAAACGATATTGGAGGAACAGGTCGAAGACAAGAAAGCAAGATGTGGACAATGATACAAGTGGGAGGACAAGATAACGATATGGACGGGCAGCAGACGGAGAGAGTGTACAACCAGCACAAAAGACAGAGCGTGTTCGAGATGCACTGCAGCCAACCTCTATTATGAAGACGACACCTATGACTATCACAATGTTGCTTGCCAGGTGTCTCTTCTCAAATTGTATTGATTATATTTCTCTGCGGAGCTTTTTTACACTGCACAGTCTGACTACTTCATTTTCAGTTGATCTTTCCATCAATCCAAAATCCAGATATTCTTCTTCTTTTTCCTCGTCTTCTTCTTATTCTTCTTCTTCTTCTTCTTCTTCTTCTTCTTCTTCTTCTTCTTCTCCTTCTTCTTCCTCTTTTTCTTCTTCTTCTTCTTCTTCTTCTTCTTCTTCTTCTTCTTCTTCTTCTTCTTCTTCTTCTTCTTCTTCTTCTTCTTCTTCTTCTTCTTTTTCTTCTTCTTCTTCTTCTTCTTCTCCTTCTTCTTCTTCTGCTTCTTCTTCTTCTTGTTATTCTTCTTCTTCTTCTTCTTCTTCTTCTTCTTCTTCTTCTTCTTCTTCTTCTTCTTCTTCTTCTTCTTCTTCTTCTTTCTTCTTCTTCTTCTTCTTCTTCTTCTTCTTCTTCTTCTTCCTCCTCATTTTCTTCCTTCTTCTTCTTCTTCTTCTTCTCCTTCTTCTTCTTCTTCTTCTTCTTCTTCTTCTTCTTCTTCTTCTTCTTCTTCTTCTTCTTCTGCTGCTGCTGTTGTCGCTGCTGCTTCTTCTTCTTCTTCTTCTTCTTCTTCTTCTTCTTCTTCTTCTTCTTCTTCTTCTTCTTCTTCTTCTTCTTCTTCTTCTTCTTCTTCTTCTTCTTCTTCTTCTACCTCCTCCTGTTCTTCTTCTTCTCCTTCTTTTTCCTCTTCTTGTTCTTCTTCTTCTTTTTTTTTTCTTCTTCGTTATCTTTTTCTTCTTGTGGTTCTGATTCGCCTTAAAAAATCAGTTGACACAATAAAATGTTGTTCACAGCTAGACTGGGATTTCGCCGGTTTCAGCAAACCTTTGGTTAACAGCTTTTTATGGTAGATTAAGGATCAGCAGGTTTTGAATTTTCCCAATAAAACTGGGATCCTAGACCCACACGAGAATGTCTTTAAGATTCAAACCCAAACCCTTCGAACCAGAACATACTTGAATCTAACAAAGTCTTCATTCAGCACGCAATATACCGAGAGCGCCTGGTCAAGTGGTCTCGACTGGTTCTGCATACGGGAAAACGCTGGTCCGAATTCTAGTTTTTTTTTCTAGGTTGCGAATGTTTATTTTTCCATTTGTTGCAAAACTACAATAACAACACGCACAGTCGGCGATCAGAGTGTTAGGCATGGGCGTTAAATCCTCAGTCTAAAGATCTGCATACACGGCAGATGTGATCAATACAGACAGTGAATGCCGTTTTTATTTTTAGTTTATATACAGCCTGTTTGAGACTGGTTCAGGTTGCAAATGTTTGCCTTGTGGTTTTGCATATTTCGTTTACAGGACGACAAAAATCTCAGAGAATTAAAGGATCACTTGTACATATTTCGAAATGATACTATACGCCTTGAATTGTCTGAAAGCAAACAAACGCTTTGAATTGTCTGAAAGCAAACAAACCTCTTTCACCTGTGCTATATTGTACAAAGACAATTTATACACGTGCAAATCCCAGTCCTAGTGTTCGTTCTTAGATCTTTTAGTTTTGAACGTTTTCATTCCTAGAGCAAAGTTTTAACACATGCCGTCTGCCAACACTACAATAAAACAAATATAAACTATTACTAAGAGCAAAGCTATGCAACTGAGTTTACTCAGGAATCAAAATTAGGAGAAGAGGGATCTGTGTAGACCAGAAGCCAGAGTCACAGAAAGACTATTATTACAATACAGTTGGCAATGATCCGCGGGCCATTTGCTAGGCCTCTGCTGGCCGGATTCAGCACTCAGGCCTTCTGTTGAATACTCCTGACTTTGACTATGCTGTATGTTAAAATATCTGCCAATATTTCGTTTAGTTTGGCGAGACCGTGCGGACAAGATAAAAGAACATCGATTGTGCACTGGTTGATACATCAAAATAATAGCTGACCACAAATGACTGAGTTGTTCGGTACAGAATGAGCTGGGGCTAAGTTCAGCAACTAGTCAATCAATCAAGTTCTCCCTCAACGATCAAGGTTGGCCTCTGTGAATCTTCAACAGTTTCCGTATTTGAGACTAGATGCGCACTCTTCTTCGTCTTGTTCG
>CAJHNH020001527.1:45000-80000 GCA_905116865.2 Candidula unifasciata | reverse complement strand
TGCTGAGATGGCAGCATCACTAAAGACTCAATATTAGGATTAACTGTCGCGGACATTTTATAAACAAACCAGATTTTTGTTGCTTGGATTAACATTTCCCTATTGATCATGCTGATGTTATATATAATGCCCTCCGAGAAATGGAGAGTGAAGGACTTTCAGGACAGTGAATCCATATCACTCGGTAGAATGGTAGACTTGGTGGTTAGGGTCGGCATAGCAAAAAACGAGACACACACAAGGTACATCAGAGAACATGTTATTCAACCTAGAACTGGTACTATTAACCACTGGATGCTGGAGTTCATATTGAGGGGAGAATCGGAGCTCTTATGGAGATGTCCGGAGTGCAATGATGATAACCCAACTAACTAACTAACTAATTAACTAACTAACTAACTAACTAACTAACTAACTAACTAACTAACTAACTAACTAACTAACTAACTAACTAACTAACTAACTAACTAACTGGCTGACTGGCTGACTGACTGCAAGACTGACTGAATAACAAACAAACAAACAGACTAACTAACTAACTAACTAACTAACTAACTAACTAACTAACTAACTAACTAACTAACTAACTAACTAACTAACTAACTAACTAACTAACTAACTAACTAACTAACTAACTAACTAACTAACTAACTAACTAACTAGCTAGCTAACTAGCTAGCCAGCCAGCCAGCCAGCCAGCCAGGCAGCCAGCCAGCCAGCACCCCAACCAACCAACCAACCAACTAACTAACTAACTAACTAAGTAAGTAAGTAAGTAAGTAACTAGCTAGCTAGCTAACTAGCTAGCTAGCTAACTAACTAACTAACTAACTAACTAACTAACTAACTAACTAACTAACTAACTAACTAACTAACTAACTAACTAACTAACTAACTAACTAACTAACTAACTAACTAACTAACTAACTAACTAACTAACTAACTAAAGTAAACTAAACTAAACTAACTAACTAACTAACTAACTAACCAACCAACCAACTAACTAAAACTAACTAACTAACTAACTAAACTAACTAACTAACTAACAACTAACTGACTAACTAAAAACTAACTAAACTAACTAACTAAACTAAACAACTACTAACTAACTAACTACTAAACTAACTAACTAACTAACTAACTAACTAACTAACTACAAACTAACTAACTAACTAAACTAACTAACTAACAACTAACAACTAACTAACTAACCTAAACTAACTAACTAACTAACTAACTAAACTAACTGTGCTAACTAACTAACTAAAATAACTAACTAACTAACTAACTAACTAACTAACTAACTAATTGTCTAACTAACTAACTAACTAACTAACTAACTAACTAACTAACTAACTAACTAACTAACTAACTAACTAACTAACTAACTAACTAACTAACTAACTAACTAACTAACTAACTAACTAACTAACTAACTATCTAACTAAACAAATAACTAACTGATTAACTGATTGGCTGACTGATTGACTGAATGAATGACTGACTAACGAACGAAAGAACGAACGAACAAACTTTATTTTTAAAGGGTTACAAATTGGGCACGCAGGCCCGTCTGACATTCGACCCTTTTAAGCACTCGTTTTTCAGAGTACCACTGCCTGTTATCTAAAATGCATGTTATGGATATAGAATAAAAATATACATTATAGAATATAATACATACATCATGTGTACACAGTCTTACACACTTTCCCATTCTCATACATGCATACTCATATACCGACATACCTAGCACATACATACATACATGCATACATACATACATACATACATACATAACATACATACAGACATCCCACTACCCATACATCCATCCATCCATCCATCCATCCATCCATCCATCCATCCATCCATCCATCCATCCATCCATCATCCATCCTCCATCCATCCATCCATCCATCCATCATCCATCCACCCACTCCACCCAACCATCCACCCACCCACCCACCACACCCACCCACCCAATAACACCCAACAAACACACACACACATAACACACACACACACACACACACATAACACATACATACATACAAATACATACATACATATACATACATACATACATACATACAGACATACATTACATACAATACATACACCATACATACATACATACATACATACATAACATACATACATACATACCATACATACAATACATACCATACATACATACATACATACATACATACATATACACCTATACATACATACATAAATACATACTACATACATAAACGCATCTAACATATATACACAAACAGAAAAGACACACACATACATATATGGACATATATGCACACACACATTCCATACATACACACCTACACATGCATGCATGCATACACACACATACAATCACATGTACAGACACCCACAACCACACATTTACACTCACATGTAAGCATACATACACACATACATACATACACACATACATACATACACACATACATACATACACCTACATCTTTACACACATACATGCTTACATACCTAAATACACACACATACACCCACATACTTATACATCTACAAATGCATACACACATCCACAAACATGCATACATACACACACCCACATACATGCCGACACACATTACATACATGCATACACACATATATAATCACCCATACAGATACTCACATACATACATACACTCATGCATACATACATACTTGCCTACATTATGTACACACATACCCACAATCAACACATACACTCACATACACTCACACATACTTCAACATATATACATAAATACACACACATACAAACTTAAATATACATTCATATATCCACATGCATGCATACACACATACACCCACAATCACACACACACCCAGATAATACATACATATATACACACATATAGATACTTTTATACATACATACACATACATAATACATACCCACATACTTGCATACATGCATACTTGCATACATTCATAAATACACACATCCATATACATACACAGCTACATATACCGACAAACATCCATATACATGCATGAATACCCATACACCCATATACTTACACAGCTAAATTTACATAGAAACATTCGCATACATATACTAATTAACTAACTAACTATCTGATTAACTGACTGACTGATTGAATGAATCACTGACTAATTAACTAACTAAAGTAAGTAAGTAAGTAAGTGACTAACTAGCTGACGAACTAACTAGCTGACTAACTAACTAAATTGCCTATGACTATCTTCCCATGTTCACGTAATGTCGATGTGATTATATTTTTTACTGCAGACTTGTTATTCTTCACTGAAGACTTGTTATTCTTTACTTTATGTAATTTTTTTTTAAACTAAAGATTTGTTTTTGTTAACTGCAAATTTGAATGTTAAATGTTGAATTAAGAATCGACATCACAGCACTCAGGACACATCCATAAGTGCTCAAACCCCATCTTAAGCAGCAAGCGAAAAGTTCCAATTCCGAAGGTGTCAGTAGCCGTCTAATTGTATATCCGTCTCATCCTTTCCCTGAGTGTTGAGCGTCGGTCAGATACCGTGGTAACTCCTCGTAGTGCCATTCCCCTTAGACCGTAATGATCCACCTGCGCCTCCGCACTGTTCACTTGCTCCCGAAGGGTCCTCACAATATCTAACTTCTCATTCTTCAATTCACAAACAAGTGGTGCAGAGTCAGCCTACAGATTTCTGGTTGTTTACTGTAGATTCGTTATTGTTCACTGTAGATTTGCTATTATTTACAAAAGATTTGCTCAGGGTTCTGATTATCGTTCGCACCTGTTTCCTGTTTATGCCTCCATGGACTTTGCGAAAATAGCACATTACTATTCCAAGAAAAATATCACGGAAGCCATAGTTGTGTCATTTCAAACAATATCACGGAAGCCATAGTTTTGTCATTTCAAACAATATCACGGAAGCCATAGTTGTGTCATTTCAAACAATATCACGGAAGCCATAGTTGTGTCATTTCAAACAATATCACGGAAGCCATAGTTGTGTCATTTCAAACAATATCACGGAAGCCACAGTTTTGTCATTTCAAACAATATCACAGAAGACATAGTTTTGTCATTGCAAACAATATCACGGAAGCCATAGTTTTGTCATTGCAAACAATACCACGGAAGCCATAGTTTTTTTTTCATTTCAAACGACCACCATCATCATCTTACAGTGCTATTACAATTGACAAACGTCAGTTTGATAATTCGCTTCAGATCAGTATGTGCCTAGTACAGAGCCTTCTACATTGTTTTAACACTGTTGATACTTGTGGTTTTTCAGACATTTCATTGCTCTTATTGTTTTCACCTTGAAAGAATCCTTCACATTTAATGTTCACCAATGTCCTCAGACATTAATTTTCGAATGCCTTTAACTTTCGTTTAATCAGCTTTCACTGGCTAAAATATGTTAAACCGGAATCTCGTGGAATGAACAGGCTTAGAAGGCATTACACCAGCTAAGAGAGGCAGCGGTCGAAAAGAATGAAAATGAGCACAGGACACAACTAACATATTAGGCAGGAGTCATAAGGCCGGAGTGCTATTGGGGAATCTAGCTCTTGTCAGGCGACCTAGATAATAGCATAAAGGACCGCTTTTCCAAGCCTTGACGCGTATAGGGCACATAGGGCTAGACGTATATTTTATAAACCAATCGGCAGAAGATAGGTGATGTGGTCAGCATCACACCAGCCGCCTTTACTTCCCGGCACTGCACCCGGTACCCACTCAAGGCTGGGTCGACCTGGCAGCCAAGGTCTTTTTTAAATCAAAGTCCGGCTCTGGTAAGAAGCGAACCCATGACCTTTCGATCAGGAGGCGAGCGTCCAGCCGCTCCGCCACGGCTACTTCCAGACGATAGCACAAAGGACTTGCTAAATGATGATGATTGATGATGTATCGGGGCTTATAATTATAACACAGTCTCATCTCATCTTATCTTGATCCTGTTGTACTGTGCCGTGTCAGGGAGAAGGATTTACAAGAAAGTCCAAGGTTGAGTGCTTCGTAAATACTGATTCTCAGGGTCTCTGTTATTTCCACAGACCAACGCTTGCATGTTTGGCCTCTTCTTTGCTTTCTGCCTAGTCTGTACGTTGTTGCTTGCTGTGGTACACTGTGTGCTGATATGCGCCTTACATGGCCAAACCATTTAACTTGTTATATTTGTCATGAAATCAAGAGCTATTTACTCCCATTTTCCTCCGGATTCCATCGTTTCTGATTTTTTTCTCCTCTTGTTATATTGACAGCCCTTCTCAGGATTCGCATTTCAGTTTTAATTTTTCTGTTCTCTTTGTCTGTCATTGTCCAGATCTTGCATTGGTAACACAGTGTTGGCAAGAAGATTGTTTCACAGAGTGCTCTTGTAGTTTCTTTTGATACATGTTTGTTTCTTAGTATTAGTGCCATTTTACCAATAAGTTGGTTTGTTTTGTTACATCTGTCATCAATCTCAACTTCTGTTTTGCCAGCTCATAATAATATGCTTCCTAAGTATTCGAAGTTCTTGGTTGATTTCAGAAAGTGTCTTTTTAAGGTGTATGTTTATTGTGTTGTCTGCTGTAGCTATCGTGACGACTCTTGTTGTGTGTGTGTGTGTGCTTTTTTGGCTTTAATTTTCATATCATGCTCTTCGCAAATTTTGTTTCAGTAATGTATACTACGGTCTTGCAGTTCTGTTTCTGAAGTAGCAATAAATGTTTGGTCGTCCGATGTTTGGCTCTGGGTCTTCATCTTCTTGGCATGTTATACATAGTCTAATAACACACAGTGCTAGACTTATACTTCTACAAACAAATCGGGCACTCAAATGGGTGATGTGGTCAACATGATGCCGTCGGCCTTTACCTCCATCAACTAACCGTGGGGATTACAGGGCCCCACTAGTTAAGGGTGTATCATTCGATGTCAGTCAACATCTACCTGAAAGACGAGGAACCAACAGTCTGTATACAGATACATCAGATTTGAAAACGGATGTGCACGCACAACTCAAGTTCTGGAATAAGACCAAAGTCCAGAAGTGGATGAACAACCACAACTTTTCCGCCGGAGTGTACAGGCGGTGGACGCGAAGAAGACTTCGATTAGGCTGCGTCGAGTTGGAAGCTAAAGTCAATATTTGAAAAAAAAAAAAAAAACACTGCCCTAATGCAGGTTTAAACCCTAGAACTTCTGGCCAGCAGGCGAGTGTAAAACCGCTACGCTAAGACGACCTCTATTATCAACAAGTAGCCATAGACGAAAGAAACTAGGACTATAAAGCCGAAAAAGCAAAGGAAAAGAACAGCACAAATACAACCGAACGTTTCCATCAGTCTTTACATCGGACAAAAAAGAGTACAAAATACCGACAATGTCGGCAGAGAACCGGAAATACGTAAGAGGATAACATATGGAAAGGAAGAGCTTTAAAAAAAAACACACACACACACACACACGTAAGAAAGAGCAAAAGAGAAATGAAAAAGAAAAAAAGTACTGGGGGAAAAAAAAGGGGGGGGGGGGGGGACACTGTAAATAAATATGTAAGTAATATTTAATAGATCGTACGGTGAGCACTGATCCCGCCAGGGCTGGAAACGACAAAACTATAGGTACGCCGACTGTTTTTATTTTTCAAAACGAAAGGCAACTGGTGTGAGCCCCGGTGCAAGATTGTATAGCAGAATGTCAGCTCAACTACAGTCTTTCTTCTGTAAATGCTAGCTCATTCAGTAAGAAGCATGTTTTCTTACGACCAAAATCGCCAATATCCGGCTACGCACTGAGAGATTATTTGTTTCCAGCTAGACTTAACTGATCCCAGATCCCCTTTTCTGGACCGGGAGTCCAAAGGACGAGCGACTGATCTGAGTGCTCTGCGCTTCACTGTGAGCTGTGCATTTCTTATTAAACTGTTTGTGTGAGTGTGTGTAGGTGTGTGTGTGTTTGTGTGTGCGCGCGCGTGTGTGTGTGTATGTGTGTGTGTGCGTGCATGTGTGTGTATATATATATATATATATATGTGTGTGTGTGTGTGTATGTGTGTGTGTTTGTGTGTGTGTGGGAGCGTGTGTGCATACAACATGTACCAGCTCCAGGATTTTGTTAGGACTAGTGCGTTTTTCACTAGTTTTAAAAGGGAATGAACAATTTGTGTGATTTCCACTAGCACAGGCGGGAGGTAGTGCGCAATAAAAACCAGCCTTTAAAAAAAAAAAAAGACTTGAAATCATTATTTATGTTACACCAGCAGAGTCATTGTGAAGTGAGAAAACAGTCTAGTGAAAACAAATTTTTTTTTTAAAAAGCACCACAGTGGATACGGGAATTGGTTTGGCGTCTCCAGGTATATAATAACACTGAGATGTAAACAACACAATCGAGGGACACACAAGGTAGTCTATTCCCAGGCAGGAAAATAGCAGTTTCAATACTCTTAAGTTTCACTTATGGTGTGTTAATCAGTAGATGATGAAATTGGCGAAGAAGAAGAAGAAGAAGAGGTAGAAGAATCAGAGAGAGATAGACGAGAAGAAGAAGAAGAAGAAGAAGAAGAAGAAAGAAGAAGAAGAAGAAGGAGGAGAATGGAGAAGAAGAAGAAGAAGAAGAAGAGGAAGAAGAGGAAGAAGAAGAAGAAGAAAGAAAACGAAGAGGAAAGAAGAAGAGAAGAAGAAGAAGAAGAGAGAAGGAGAAGAGAAGGAGGAAGAAGAAGAAGAAGAAGAAGAAAGAAGAAGAAGAAGAAGAAGAGGAGATCAGGAAGAAGAAGAAGAAGAAAGAAGAAGAATGAAGAAGAAGAAGAAGAAGGAAGGAGGAGAAGAATGAAGAAGAGAGAAGAAGGTAGAAGAAGAAGAAGGAGAAGAAGGAGAAGAGAAGAAGGAAGAAGAAGAAGAAGAGTAAAGAAGAAGAAGAGTAGGAGAAGAAGGAAGAAGAAGGAAGAAGAGAGAAGAAGAAGAAGAAGAAGAAGAAGGGCAGAGAAGAAGAAGAGGAGGAGCGAAGAGGAAGAAAGAAGAGGAACGAAGAAGAAAAGGAGGAGAAGGAGGAAGAAGAAGTCCTAGGAAAGGAGGGGAGAAGGAGAGGGAGAAGATGAGGAGGAGAAGAAGAAGAAGAGAAGAAGATAGAAGAAAGAGAAGAAGAGGAAGAAGAGAAGAAGAAGAAGAAGAAGAAGGAAGAAGTAGGAGAGAAAAACGAAGAAGAAAGGAAGAAGAAGAAAGAAGAGAGAAGGAAGAAGAAGAAGAAGAAGGAAAAGAAGATAGAAGAAAGAAGAAGAAGGAAGAAAGAAGAAGAAGAAGGAAGAGAGAAGACCCCCAAGAAGAGTGGAAGAAGAAAGAAGAAGAAGAAGGAAGAAGGAAGAAGAAGAAGAAAGAAGAAGAAGAAGAAAGAAGAAGAAAGAAGAAGAAGAAGAAGAAGAAGAAGAAGAAGAAGAGAAGAAGAAGAAGAAGAAGAAGAAGAAGAAGAAGAAGAAGAAGAAGAAGAAGAAGAAGAAGAGAAGAGAGAAGAAGAAAGAGGAAGAAGAATGAAGAAGAGGAAGAAGGAAGAAGAGGAAGAGAGGAAGAAGAATGAAGAATGAGAAAAGAAGAGGAGAAGAGGAAGGAAGAAGAGAAGAGGAGGAGTAGATAGAGAGAAGGAGAAGAAGACAGGAGAAGAAGGAAGGAAGAAGAGGAAGAGAATGAAGAAGAAGGAAGAGAAGAAGAAGATAGCAAGGAGAAGAAGAAACGAAGGAAGAAGAGAAAGATGGAAGAAGAAGAAGGAGAAAGAAGAGGAGAAGGAGAAGGAAGAAGAAGAGACCCAGAAGAAGAAGAAGAAGAAGAAGAAGGAAGAAGAACCGAAGAAGAAGAAGGAGGAAGAGAGGAAGAAAGAAGAAGAAGACGAAGAAGGAGGAAGAAGAAGAGCCCCGAAGAAAGAATGAAGAAGAAGAAGGAAGAGAGAAGAAGTCTGAAGCAGAGAAGAGAGAAGAAGTAAGGAAGGAAGAAGAGAAGAAGAAGGTAAGAAGAAGAAGAAGACATGTAAGAAAAGAAGAAGTTAAGAAGGGAAGAAGTTAGACAAAAGCAAAAGTATAAGAATAAAGAAGAAGATAGTCAAGCAAAGTACAGGAAGGCAGAATCCCGCAGAAGTATTTAAGAAGAAGACGCCGTCAGAGGTTCTCAAGTATTTTTGGAGTTCAGGGTGCAGAGATGGCAGTGATTGCCCGCGTCAAACATCCTTGTGTGCTTGCCTGCAACGTCCGTTGGGTTTTCTTAACTTGTGGTTGTTGTTTGATGACGCCCCGTCAGGACTGGCTGAAGTTTCCCGCGGTATACTTGCAGTTGACGTGGTGCCGACACCCACATTTCGCTGCTACATATACTTTAGCATCTATGGGGCGTTCCAAAACTCATGCTGTCATATTTTAACAAATAAGTCGAGAAAGTATGTACGGATCTACACATATTTTTGCACATGGGCTTAGATTTTCTATGTCCTTATGATACTATAATTTACAATTGTAAAGATGCTGCTGTTTTTTAGAGTGACGAATGTATTATTATTTTTTTTTAAACTAACAATATATCTACTACTAGAAAATAGAATATTCATTAATTGACACACGTGTGGAGATACTTCTTCTTCTTCTTTTTTTTTTTCTTCTTCTTCTTCTTCTTCTTCTTCTTCTTCTTCTTTTCTTCTTCTTCTTCTTCTTCTTCTTCTTCTCATTCTTCTTCTTCGTCTTATTCCTTTTCCCCCACCCCCTCCTCCACCTTTGCCTCATCCAACACTGGTCACAAACATCACATAAAAAGCCTAGGATACTAATAAAGTTCCGACCAGCAACAGCACCAAGCCAAGACAGTATCATAGCGACCATGTGTTAATCTTCGTCTAGACTTGCCGGTTATAATTAACAAAACACACAGCCTTACAAATAACATTAAACATTAGACTCAGTCTAAAAGTTAACAATCAGACGGTCTGTGAATACTAACACCTCGGACATAAGATCTGAAGCTCTGTCTCCCAGATGATATACTTACAAGGGACAACGGAACCTGGGGGTTTAGCCCCATTAGGGCCCCCTTCCATATTGTCCTTTATAGGACGGTAGCAGAGTCTCAGCCACATTTGTAACGGAGCTAAGGCCCCCATCCACCTTTTAAAGAAGCTCTCATTTCAAGTATGTCTGTATACATTTCATAATTTTTCATATATATTTATCGATGTATTTGCTATTGAGATCATTGCTGTTGTTATTATTAGTATTATTATTTATCATGTAAACAAGGTTTAGGCCGCTTGACGACCCGAGATAATGCGCCACTCTCTCACCCTCAATTCCCCCCCCCCCCCCCCCCTCCTTCCCCCGCCCCCCAAAATGAATTTTAGTTTTAAAAAAATTTCGGGCTACCCTAAGACAATGAACGAGACATTAAAAAGTTCAGCATAATAAAACATACCAACCTTAAATGTTAATGTTACAGCTTATACATCTCCTGTTACTTAGAGGTTAGTGAGATGGCTTCACAATGCAACCCTCGACGTTTTTACCAGGGCAAATGGACAGATTTTTAATTAAATGCCCTAAGTGGAAACACAAATGGAGGAAAGAACAGCTTGTGATTTCCACTAAATAAAGACCTTTGGATCGATAACAACAACAAATAAACACCTTTATTTTTGTTTTCAGATTGGTACAATAGTCGAACAATGGAAGAGACTGAGGCCTCACATCAGTGCCGGATATAGGTATACGTTTGCTAAGCTGTAGCATAGGGCTCGACAATATGGAGGGGCCTCAACAAATTCCTGTTATTTCTTCACAACTGCAGTTTTTTTTTTTTAGAACTGCAGAACTTTTAACAAGATTTTACAACTTTTGTGATTTTTATAAGTAAAATATTGTTTATTTCCTATATCAAAACTTAAAGAACAGTATACTTCCACCATCCATATATGTAAATAGCAGATATATTTTACAGTTTTTCTGCTATCAGCTGGGGTTATTTAAAACTGTAGAGGCCTCAGAGTTTGATTTACCCTAGGCCCTCACTAAGTATAAATCCGGTCCTGCTGACATTGTGATATTCTCAAACACAGCAGTGGAACAATGTAGCCAACTTTCGTTGTTGTTTTTAACAACCTATGTGTATCTGAAACAAAGTAATCAAGCAACTGAGACAGAAAACAAGGTATAGAGAGAGAATAAAGATGAAGGAAATGATAAGAAAAGCTTCACTGGCGCAACCACAGATTTGTAAACGTCTGTGACTGTAATCCTCGCTGGGCGGGTTGGGTTTCTTCTCTAGGACCGTTTAACCTTCTTTGTTGAAACAAGTGTTTGGGTGAAACCACCTAGCAGTGCTGTATCTATGTTGTCTGTTCACAGGCGGCTAAAGGAAACAGCGTGTCAACAGATGTTTTTGTTTTATTAAAACAAGTCACATCCTGTTCTAGCCTTCAGGGTTATACGTAATAAGGATTTATAATCAGCAAATATAACAAGGAGTTAGTTGAGGCTTTACTCTGTGAGACGGTGGCTTTAAGAACGCCATATATATATATATATATATATATATATATATATATATATATATATATATATATATATATATATATATATATATATATATATATATATATAGATAACTAGAAAATACTTGTACCAGACGTTACTGGGACATACACAGGCAGACATTAAATCACAAGAAGAAAAGAGCTACGGACTGAAGATGGGAAGGAAGTGGGGTGAGGATCTGAAGAGACTATAACTGGCCCAGCATGTGCAAATCTGTGTTTCTTTCAAAGTCAGAGACACAGGGAACCAACGGGGTGGAAACAAAAAAAAGCTGTTGAATGTTGAATTACAAATCGACATCACACAACTCGGGACACCCCCAAAAGTGCTCAGTCCCCATCTTCAGCAGCAATCAAAGAGTTCCATTTTCGATGGTATCAGTAACTGTCTGATTGTATATCTGTATCATTCTTCCCCTAAGTGTTGAGCATCGGCCAGATCCCCTGGTAACTCCTCGCAGCACCGTTCTCCTTAGACCATAAGGATCTATCTGCACCTCTGCACTGTTCACTCGTTCCCAAAGGACCCTAACAATATCTAACTTATCATACATCAGTTCACAACTAAGTGGTGCAAAACCAGCCAATCTATCTGCCTGCTCATTTCCCAACACACTGGCATCACCTGGAGAAAATATCCAAAGGATGCTAACTTCCTAGGACCATTGAAGTTATCTTTGCCACTCTGCACAAAGCATGCTTGTTTTAACCTTTCTCAACATGCACCATGAGTCAGTTATATTACGGCATGTGTGTCCAGCTGATTCTCAAGCCAGCGGAAGGCAGCAGAGACTGCCTCCACCTCCATTCTCAAACTAGACGTTGTATTATCATATGCAAGGCTTTGCTGCACTGGGCGACGACCATTCGCCTTTGCTATGAAACCCCATGTACTTCGCCTACCCCTCAACACAGAGCCATCTGTCTATATAGATAAACAAATAAGCCAGATCTGTCAGCTGGATCTGCACATAAATCTCAAGTTCTGAACTAAGATCAAAGTCTAGAAGTAGACAAACACCCAGAACTTTTCGCTGTAGTTTACTGTCTGTGAACACTAAGGACAAAGGGATACATTCCAACTAATATAACGTATATATTTCTTATTCTATATTGTACCTTACATAAACCTCCAAACTTTCTAACATTCTCAGCATAGTGCGGTAAATGAACACACGCCCATTATGCGACTACCCAGCTCTCTCACCTCAATCGCTCCACACAAGTACTTCACACAAGCATCAACTAGCCTAGCCAAGTAGCTCGTTTCCTTGGCACTTTCACGAGCATGAAGGCTGCCGGAGCAACAGCAACACACTTCGCATCACAATCCACCCACAGTCGCAGCCAGATTTCTATGTGAAATTAGAAAAATAAACACGACAAACGCGATCTGCAGGCGCCAGTAACAGCTCTAGAGATGCTAAGAATAAACCTCAACAAATCTCACCAACAGCGGCGCTGTAACACGAGAGCTCATGCACTCTAAGAACCCCCCCCCCCCCGGGTCATAACAAGTGGGGGGGGGGGGGGAGGGGGTTTCAAGAAAGGTGATCCCTAAATCATTTCTATGTCAGCTGAGCCCAACTTTCCCCACGCCTATAAACAAAATTGTGGGGGTGGGGGGGGGGGGGGGAAGGGGGGATGGGGAGTGGCTGAGTGCTCCCTTCTACTCAACTTTACCATGTTTCGTTTACAGTTTACAGACGTTTTTATTTTGTTTATGAAAGTCTTCTAACATTTAGCTATTTTAGTTGCAACACACACACATCCACACATCATGTGTTCATTCATACCTGATTTCATTGTCCTCGAACACTAAAAACTAAAAAACTATAATAACACTAACAACAACCACCCCCCCCCCTTCCAACCCCCCCCCACCCCCCCCCGCACACACACACACACACTAAGCAATAAAACTGATTATGATTCATTCAAAGCCAATAACACCTCCTCTACCCCCCCCCCCCCATCCCCACCCGGAATTGTTGTATCTCAATATATTACCATTGGCGACGCTCCTGCATCAAGCAAACTAATAACACAGAAATGTTGAAGTCATTCCATGAAGTGGTAGGCGCTAAAAAATAAAATCAGTCGCAAATTTTTTTTTTTTTCTTTCTCTAACTGGGCAATAAAATTGCAAATTGCATGTGTAAACCACGCAGACGTCTGTTTTCCCAGCCTAATTGATGCCCTCGGTTGGTCTTAATGAGGCTTTGAATTGCCTCTTTATTGCCGTATATTTCCAGGGGATGTATACAAGAATATGCTATCAATGATGATGAGGCTGGCGAGGCAGATGAACCATCTGGGTATAGGGTAAAAACAATCGACTGATGGCAAAGAACTTATGCTGCCAATATCACTGATCCGTTGAGGAGTCTGAGAGTGCCGACTGGCTAAGTATTGCCGTAGGAGGAGAGTTGTTAGCGAGACTTTGATGCTGTAAACCACACCACGAGCATTCATTGCTGTCTCTCGATTGTCTGATTTTTGGTTTGCCTGTCAAAGTTTTATTGGTAAATCTAATTGGCTGTCTGTTGTCTGATTCCGTATCTGACTAGCCATATTCGGTTGCCTGTTTGTCTGATTGCAGGTCTGCATGAATTTGCCTGCTTGTCCTACTGTTGGCTCGAGATCTGGCAACATATCTTCTTATCTGGCAACGTTTCTTTCACTACATCTGCTGCACTTTCTACCTGGAGGCTCTGAATCTTTGTCGTTCCCGTCAGCTGTTTGTGCGTACTTATGGGTGTGTACGTGTCCTAATACGAGCACATTATGACCACATATCCCACTAACACACTTTATACACAGAGACTCCGGCACATTGAGGCACCGTCAAAAAATATGGCTGCATCATCCACCACCACCCCACTAAGTTTATCTTAAAAAGCATGTGGTGATACATTGAATATTATTTCAGATATATTCTTCTTTTTATTTGTTATTTGCCCTCGTATTATTATTATTCACTCAAAAAAGCCTTAGGTCATATAAGCCTCTTCACCTAGAAAATTAATAAGAGGGCTGTTCCCGACCCTCCCCCGTCGAGGTCTTATTGCTATCGGCTCTCCTGCCTCATATACAGAGACGGGATATTGGAGGCAAATATTATGTGGCCTGACCAGAATGACACGCATAGGGAGAAAGAAAGGCTGGGGGATGGGGGGGGGGGGGGGGTGGAATTGCTGGCAGTGACCTAAGGGTACAAGGTTAGCCCCTGCCAGAAGAGGACAAGGGTCGCACCAGATCGTTGACTTCTTCGCACTATGAAACCCGAGGCGGGAGTACTTCTTCCGATCCCAGGGCAGTGGATCTGACACCTAAACGCCTCGGATAAGTCCTATGAGTTAAAGGGCCGGATTGCTCACTGTGCATTTTTAAAATTCCTGGACAGATGGTAACGTAAGGTAGGTCGAATAGACACCACTCATGGGGTACATTTTGAATTTAAAAAGCCTTCCCACGCAGTACTTATTTATTTATTTATACCACATTTTGTATTGATTCTAATGCTTGTCCGTCTTAAGGAAATGTTATATTATGTTATCACAATCGAAATTACTGCACTTGGACACTCCCATCAGTGTTGCCAATTTTCTTTGACAAAAAATATCCAAAACGGAGTCAAAAAATATCTGAAAACATCTAAATTTGCGTGTAAAACATCTAGAAAAAAACATCCAATTGGAAAGAGTCACAAATTACATAGCAATTGATATGACTTACGCTATAGAATCATGTCCTCATCTTTACTAGTTTTCCTCACAAGATCCACAAAATAAACTTAGCTTGGATGATGAAGTTGAAACTTCAGATCCAAAATAACTCTGACATGCTTTAGCGGTTCCAATTTCTTTTAATACCCAATCAGGGAGCTGATAACTGGAACAGCCTTTTCCTACTCTTATCAGCCGAATTTTATTTGTCAAGATAGCATTTAAGAGGTCAAATTTCATCCTGTTTCTTAGGTTAGATTTGATAAATTCACTCCCAATGAAAAACATCTAGAAAGACATCTACCATTTAAACGTCAAAAACGCCATCTAAATGCAAGTTAAAAACATCTAAATATGGATGTAAAACATCCAAAGTGGTAACACTGACTTCTATGCGTGCCGAGACCTTCTATGCAGCAATCGTTCCAAGGTTCGTCTGCTGACTGTTGCCACAAGAAACCGGTTATAATTTTTCTTATATCTCGGCTTCAAAGGCGACACAGGCATGCTTTACCAAGCTTTACTGACAGGTCACGCAGTCGTGTTAGTGTCAGAGATTTGTCAATATCCACTATTTTTGAGGGTGTGGTGCACTCGGTAGAGATTCTCTCTGGTGTGACTTTTGAGGGGAGACTGATAGATTTAAGAAGTTATCTTGTAGAACATCGGTATGCGTGCGAAATCATTCTAAGGTTCAATCTGCTGACAAGTAATGCTTCAAAGACACAGGCATGCTTTACCAAGCCACAGACGCAAGTCGGATTAGGTCTGTAAAAATATGGGACGCTCTGCCCATATGCCCGATGCGGTCGAAATGGACGCTAGACAGGGGCACTGTTGGAAGCAGAGGCAGAGTTTTTGCTTCTACCGGACCGTAGCCGATGCATTTTTCTCTATTTGTAGACTGGATATAGTTTCGTCGCCCAGCTTCTGAGTTGAATGCATGGCGTGACATTGTGAGTTGCGGATTTCATTTGGAATGTTTTTTCGACTGTGGTGGTGTGAATTGTAGATTCAGAAAATGGCGCGATTCCTGTCGTGCAATATTGGTGGTGCCCGTATGTGATTAAAATTGATCGCGTAAGCAACTGCTGATCTGTTGGTGACTTCTGCTACCATCAATGATGAACTGCATTTCTAATGTCGGACTGTTTGTGTTAGCACTTCGGATGGCTACCATATGTTTTAATGTGAGTGTATGCTAGATATGCTGAGACAGCAGTCTGTCAATCTTTCCACAAGGGACTTTGATAAACATTATGTGTGTTTTTCGTTGGCACAGGAGCGGAGCAAAGATGGGCTGACCCATTTGCTATGAAGCTGAAACTAAGAGTACCAAGAAGTTATCTAATGTGGAAGGAAACCAAGAAAGACTATCTGAGAGAATTATTTCCTGGCTTGCTGTGCATGGAAGAGTTCCTTTATATCATTTCATCAGTGGTAGATAACTTTAGTGGGGGGGGGGGGGGGGGAGGGGTTTTAACGGTAATATACTTTAACATCGCCGAGCGTGCCTCGCTAACTGTGCATGATCTTTATCTGAAATCACATTAATGGGTTCCATCAGATCCTTAAAGACTAGTAGAGGGGGTTATTGCATCCACATATCTACATATAATCTTAATATATACCTTTTATTTACATACCAATTCTCTTCTCTAACATGAAGGGACCAGGCCACCATCTTCAGACTTAGAACACAACATACTCCACTCAATGGACATCTAAACAGAATACAGCAACAACACTCGCCAGGGTGCCAGTTATGTAACGACCCATACGAGAACTGTTGACCATCGTTGTTTTAAGTGCCCAAAACTCAGCGAGACTAGAAGAACGCTACTCTCTCCAAGACCAGACAAGTGGAACACTTTGTACGGAGGAAAAGAACAGCTTGTGAAAACATGCAAATTCCACTTCATGGTATTGGGCCAAAGGGCAAAAGCTCATGCGCCCTGGATCGATAACAACGACAATAACCTATGTAGTTACTTCTCACATCTGAACATATATACACTATTGCCCTACAATATGGGATGGCTGTTCCAATTCTGTCATCAAGCGGCTTACATCACTGTAAAAGCGCGCCATTCGCTTAATAAGTAATAATCATGGGACAGTGAGTTCCGAAACATATAAAGGTCTTATGCTACTACCGCTCCGTGAACGTCTACTTTTCAATAGGGCTAAATGTTTTCACAAAATAACATGCCAAAAGGTTCTGTGTTACTAATGGCCCTTGTTTAAATCTAATGAGAGGCTTAGCAAACGCCTAAAAAATTGTTTAGTTAGCTGCGTATCTTTTACAGCACCAACCTGAGTATTTTTTGGCTGGTGCGGTTTTTCAAGTAGTTTGCTCATTGCTCTCTAGGCGGTAGGCTTCTCAAAACCATTACCGAAGCCAACGCAAGGCGCAAGGCCCGCAGCTGGGATCGAACCCGGAACCCCGGCATTACGAGGCTCGTTCGCAACGCCTAAACCACAGACGCCGACCTTAACATATTACATATCTCTAAACCTAGGATAAGTTAGCTGCGTATCCTTTATAGGACGTTGCAGAACCAACCCCAGCCTTTTGTGTCTGTTGTGGTTTTTCTAGGAAAATTTACGTCCAGTAGTTTGCCATTGATTTCTGGAAAACCTAGGATAGACCTATGCAAAACAAGTTTGTCGTATACCACAGCTCATTTGTGGAACTATCTTCCACAACAAATCTGTCATAGTGGTCCCTATACACACAATTGGAAATTGTTCGAATATTATTTGAGCCCAGATCACATGTCCCGTTAAAGATAAAATTATTTCAGAAATAGCATACTTTTTTCCCTAGATTTATCACAATTACTACGGTTTACTGTAGTTAGAAATGTGCACATTCCGGTGCTTTTATTCAATATTTTGATCTATAGATATTTACTAGTTTTTGATGTATGAATGAAATGACGGCCCAACGTGCACATTTCTTAACCATTTAAAATATAGCTTGTGTGTTAATTCTATCTGTCTATCTATCTGTTGAAAAAAAAACTTTGTTCATTTCAACTTCCTCTCTCAGTTCTCTCTCTCTCTCTCTCTCTCTCTCTCTCTCTCTCTCTCTCTCTCTCTCTCTCTCTCTCTCTCTCTCTCTCTCTCTCTCTCTCTCTCTCTCTCTCTCTCTCTCTGGCCATGCTTTTGTATCTTAACATTCATTTTATAAATTTTGATATATGAAAGTAGCATGTTTGCTACATAAAATATATTTGATGTGTAAAAGAAAAGTGTTTGAAAGGGCCTAATGTAAGACGGGCCTGCATGCCCAATTTGTGATCCTTTGGGAGAGATGAAGTTCGCTGGTTTTCTCTCTCTCTCTCTCTCTCTCTCTCTCTCCTCTCTCTCTCTCTCTCTCTAACTTCCCTCTGTCTCGTAACAACATATCAACAATCTGCTTAGCTTATTCCACCAAAAAAACCCCACATCTTTCCCCCTGTCTAGATACACATCTCTCCTCACATCACCATCGCACAGTGCCACCAAGTGACATGGCCTCTCCTCGCCAATTCCTTACTTGCCAACAATTTCCACAACACCAGGAAAGAATTTTCGCTGCTCCCTCAGATTTCAGGAGTTATTTCCCCCTTTGATTTGTAGTTTCTATTTCGGAGCAGAAATGAAGGAACCATTTTTGTAGATACGATGCTATCTTATGTTCGGTGCAGCTTGAGCACAGCGACATCTCACAACAGCAGTCCAGATGTGTATCAAGGTGCCAAACACGCTCAGACAAAGAACAGAATCTAACCAACTTTCCCAGCCTTACATAAATGACACGACAAATGTGTAAAGTGTCACTTCTACAGGAGAGGGTTATCAAGTGAACTCCGAGTATTTACTTCGTTATATTCTTTGATTTATATTAGAGTCACTCAAACTGCCACAATTCAATCTATTTCCGTGATTTCTATCTTCCGGACTAATTCTTCGTCTTTTTCTTTCTTTACGTCTACTAGACCTCTAGTGTTATTTCCTAAATAGATTAACCATTATTTATTGCTAGGCTTTGAAAATCACCTTTCTTTTAAACTCATTCAATTAGAAAATTTCTTTTGACGGAAGCTTAGTTTATTTTATCTGATCGCTAGATCTCCTAAAAGAGTGAAAGGAAATTATGCGATTTTTTTGGATTTAAGGGAAATTTTCTCATACTGACAGATAATATTTTGACTGCATATACATCATCATCATCATCAGAAAATGACAAAATCGCAATTAGGATAAGCTCTGATAAATTCTCAACATCCTGGTTCCCGAGTCTTCATTGCGCGTTCACCCATAGCCTTCCAATCTACCTTTTGATTATAAAAAATTAAACAAAGAAATTAAACGCTGTATTTGTCTTATTCACTGTCAGTGATGCGCAGTACGAGACTCTCAGGCCTACCTCACCTACGCGTGGTGGACGCCGTTCTACTACCTCACCTACACGTGGTGGACGCCGTTCTACTACCTCACCTACGTGTGGTGGACGCCGTTCTACTACCTCACCTACACGTGGTGGACGCCGTTCTACTACCTCACCTACACGTGGTGGACGCCGTTCTACTAACTCACCTACACGTGGTGGACGCCGTTATGCTAACTCACCTACACGTGGTGGACGCGTTCTACTAACTCACCTACACGTGGTGGACGCCATTCTACTACCTCACCTACACGTGGTGGACGCCGTTCTACTACCTCACCTTCACGTGGTGGACGCCGTTTTACTACCTCATCTACACGTGGTGGACGCCGTTTTACTACCTCACCTACACGTGGTGGACGCCGTTCTACTACCTCACCTACACGTGGTGGACGCCGTTATGCTACCTCACCTACACGTGGTGGACGCCGTTCTACTACCTCACCTACACGTGGTGGACGCCGTTCTACTACCTCACCTTCACGTGGTGGACGCCGTTTTACTACCTCACCTTTACGTGGTGCACGCCTACCTCACCTACACGTGGTGGACGCCATTCTACTACCTCACCTACACGTGGTGGACGCCGTTCTATTACCTCACCTACACGTGGTGGACGCCGTTCTACTACCTCACCTTCAGTGGTAGACGCCGTTCTACTACCTCACCTACACGTGGTGGAAGCCGTTCTACTACCTCACCTACACGCGGTGGAAGCCGTTCTACTACCTCACCTACACGTGGTGGAAGCCGTTCTAATAAGTGATCTAGTAAAATATTAGTATTCAACCTTTAGTAGGAACTGCGTGGGGAGAGAAGGGGAGGGGGGGGGGTGCAAACGAAACGAGGTAAATGCGACATCCGGTTCCGTCAGCCAGCTACTAGCTTGAGAGCATAGTGCGTCACTGTGAGCTGTCAATTGCTCGCAGAATGCCCACTGTCCGTGCTCCTGGAGATGCTCTTGTGAATAGCATATTCAGAAAATGGAGAGTGGCTGGTTGCAACATAGTTGGCGAGTGGCTGGTTGCTACAAAATGGCAGTATGCAGTAATGCGTATGCATCTATTGGCTCGTTGTGACTGCTGCCTCCCTAAACTAAGGAAAGCTTATTCATAAATTGTGATAGACTGCAGGAGCTGACACCCCAGCAGTTGTCTGATATATGATGCGTGTGCGGGCTGTTGTATTCTTGAGATGACTATCGTCTGTTTGAATTTTTTTTTTTATATACATAGATCAGTAGTGAACAGTTTGCGTTGTTTTTACTGCTCCCTTCTACTTGGCATATCATTTGAATTCCGTTTGTTATATACCAGCACAGGGGTAATTTTAGACACGTGGAAGGTAGGATCGTACAATGTTAAGGTAGAGAGGGGTGGCTATATCAAACGGTACCGCCAGGGGGCGGCTTAAGCAGCGAAATCAAAATACAATTTGAACATATGAAGGGCGGTATTCCAAAGACTAATGGAGCAGAATGTTGTAAAATGACCAAAAAGATTGCGCACAACCTTTCCACCTTTCACCACACATGTCTACATAAAATTATCAAAATTTTCTGGCCAGAAACAATCTCAAACACTAAACTATTTTAAGTCACAAACCAAGAAACTCCAGACAGTATGATAACCAAGAGAAGATGGAAATGGTTTGGCCACGTTATGAGAATGAATCCTGATATACCTGCCCAAACAGGTCACACATGGACACCAGAAGGAAAGAGAAAGAAGGGAAGCCCACAACAACATGGAAACAAGGCAGCAACCAAATCCAGGAGGAAGACAGCAATACTAAGAAAACTAAGTGGAACCACATGGGGAGCAGACTGGAAAATACTCAATAAAGTATACAAGCAGAGCATACAACCACACTTGGAATATGGGTCAACTGCATGGTGTTCAGCATCTAGTACCACATTAAAGGAGTTAGACAAAGTGCAAAATCAAGCGCTCAGAGTCATCACAGGAGGGATTAAATCAACCCCCATATTAGAAATGGAGAAAGCTGGGATAACACAGGCACTGAGAGAACGCAGAGATACAAAGCTGCAAATACAAGCTGAAAAGTTCCTCAGTATGCCAGATCACCCCATGAAAAATAGATTTCAGAACCTAGCCTTGGGACGGTTAAAAAGAAGCAGCTTTATACACCAAGCAAAAAGAATATGTAGACAAACTCCTGACCTTCCAGAAATTGGCTGCCCACTTAAAAGTATTCCGGAACAAACCCCCATGGAGAGAAAAATGTAAACTAACGGTACAAATCCAGACAAATGTGAAAGGGATATTTGACAAGAAAGAGCAAGATAGTGTACAACGCAAAATGGCCACCCTCAGTTATATTGATGAAGAATACCCACAAGAACAATGGGTCAGAGTCTATACAGATGGGTCCGCAGAAAGTGCAGTTAGAAATGGTGGTGCTGGAGTGTACATCGAATTCCCAGATGGTACCAGGGATAAGTCCAGCGTACCAACCGGGAAGTACTGCCATAACTACGATGCAGAAACCCAGGCTATTAAGACAGCTACAGAGAAACTGCTAAATACCAACCTTGGCTCACAGTATGTGGTAATGCTTACAGATGCTAAATCAGTACTTGAAGCACTCCAGTCTAGGAAACTACCAGAATTGCAAACACTGCTGACACAACTCAGCGTTCAGCGAAGAGTCGTAATGCAGTGGATACCGTCTCATTGTGGAGTGCCTGGAAATGAGAAAGCTGATCAACTGGCAGGGGAAGGTGCGAAAAAAGCAGCAGATGTACCAGAAAGGAAAAGGAAAAAGAAGAAAAGAAAAGAAAGAAAAGAAAGAATAGAAAGGAAGAATGGAAAAGCAATACCACAAAAGAAAGGAAAGGAAGAAGAAAAGAAAGAAGACCACACCAAAAGAAAAGAATCATTAAATCGATCAGGAAACCACCAGCCCCAGCACACGACGACTATTTTATTATGGACAGACCAGAACAAGTCATTATCTTCCGCCTCAGAACAGGGCACAACCGATTACGTAACCACATGTACACAAAATTCAAGATGGGTGTATCAGCCATGTGCACCTGTGGAAATGTGCCCCAGACCGCAGAGCATGTACTCCAGGACTGCACCGATTTGGACACATTAAGGCAAACCTTTTGGCCAGAAAGAACAACAGTGGAACGTAAACTCTATGGACCACTGAATGAACTAACAACGACAGTGAAATTTATACAAGAGACAAAACTGCTGATATAGATAACTTATTTCAGGCGAACGAAAGAAGAAGAAGAAGAAGGTCTCACATGGACACCAGAGGGAAAGAGAAAGAAGGGAAGCTCCACAACAACATGGAAACAAATGATTGAAAGAGACCTGAGTGCTGCATCTCTGACACGGAAAACTGCACTGGAAATTGCACAGGACAGGAAGGCATGGAAATTTCTCTCTGAAGCCTCATGTGCCACTAGGCATAAAGAGAACTGATGATGATTTTAAAGACTTGCATCATACTGAGAAAATCTATCCCTCGGCTCTGGTTGAAGGTGATAGAAATTTCACCGGAACGGCGAGCATATTAACCATTACTTCTTCATGAAACTGCGAAAAGGTAAAATATATTGTCCATGTCTATAAAGAAATCGTCGGGGAAGGGAACTTTCACAATCAAACCAACAAGTTGAGAACCATTGGTCTAGGAAACGCACAACTGTACCACGTAACGATCTAAAGATGTTGTCTTTGAAATGACACAACTCATAATTTATCAAGAACATCTAAAAGGTGCTGGCTGAGCCAAAAGAAAGTTACTGCTTTATTGCTGCTACAATTATTACAAACATATTCATCTAAATATCACTAAAGAGAATAATTAGATAGGCGGGAGGACGGATGTTTTGTGTAACTACACTGGATAAGTACAAGATTAAATTTTTTTGACATGACCACACGGTACCCAACAGCCAAAATGGTCTGCAAAACAATTCATACAGACCCCCGTGTGGGTTCCTGGGCCCCATTGTAGGGGAAAACAAGAATAGACCCACTGCCTCCCCAAAAGCATGTCGTGAGAGTTGACTAATTGGGGTGCTTCCTTTGAAGTCGGAGTGCATCTGCCGGAGAGGCAAGGAACCAACAGTCTGTATTCAAAAGAAAGAGACCTGTAAAACTGATGCACACGCAACACTGATGTTCTGGAGCAGGACTGCAGCTCATTAGTGGACGAGCATCCAGAACTTTCCGCCAGAGTGTACAGCTGGTGAACGCGAAGAAGAAGAATAATTCATACAGACATTCCCTTATCCATCTAATGAGAGTGTGTTGACTTCAGAATCATACTACTGGGTCTGCACTCGTCCCACTGTCAAGTCTTAAAGTCGAATGATTGCGTCTGTTTATAATTAAAGCAACAGCTAACGGTACATATACAAGTCGATGTGAGTGGCTTGGGCAGTGCACTCGCGCTTCGTAATGCTGAAATGCCGTGTTTGATCCCAGCTGCACGCCACTTGGCAGCACGCCTTGCGTTTGTTTCAACTGTAGTATCCAGAGACGACCGTTCAAGGCAAAAGCAAACTACTGAATGAAAATTTGCCTAGACAAACCGTAACAGCAAAAAAGTGCTGATGTTGGTTGTGCAACGATCTATATATAAAGCAGTGTTCTTCAACATTTGTACACTCGTGGCTCCCCAAAGGAGGGACAATTGTTTCGCGCCTCACCTGACAGCTAATTAAACACAGGAACGTAAACAAATGTAGATGGTAATTTATTTGTTAAATCCTGTCTCACAAAATTACAGTTGCCGGCAAATGTGACTTACGCTGCTGTGTAGAGGCTATAAAACCTGGTTCACGGTTTTAGAGCGTTGTTTCTAATTGAAGAAGAGTTGCAATAACATCACTTCTATTTTTCTGTTACGTTTTTATTTTGATATGGGTGACAAAGCCCTTTCACAAATTTAGGAAGTCGCAGGGAAGGGGGTTTGGAAGATGAGGATAGACCACCAACAATATGATAAATCTATAACACCTCATATTCTTGTCTTATTATATGACTGAGCAGCCATGTTTGATGGCGCTCTTGGACTATTCTCTGTCTGTGCCGGATTCTACGGATTCGACATCGCCTTCTCGGGTGAGATCACGAACCACCTTGGGTGTGGGATCTGGGTCCGGAAGAACAGACCCACTGCCCTTTAACAAGCATGATCTAAAAGCCGACTAATTAGGAGGTGTTTTCTTTAAAGTCAGAGTGCATCTGCCTCAACGCAAGGTAGAAATAGTCTGCATTAAAAAGAAATCAGATCTGTCAAAAGGATGTGCACGCAATAATTAAGTTTTGGATCAGGACTGAAGTCAAATGTGGACGAACAACCAGAACTTTCAGCCAGTTTACAGCCAGTAAACGCACCGAAAAAAAAAAAGATAAATTACCACCCGCCTCCACGGAGGAAAAGAAAAACAGACTGGGCTGACTTCGGCAACACGAAGAACATATAACGTTAATGTTCTTCTTCTTTGTTCACTGGTTGTAAGGTCCAGCTAAAAGTCCTGGTGGTTCGTCCATTTGAACTTTGGCTTTGTGTCAGGGCCTGAATTTAGCGTCTCTTATTGTTTTCCCCTCACTGTGGACCTAAAAAGCACACAGGGAATAAATTAATGAAGGTAAAGTAAAAAGTAAAGGACCCCTTTCCACGCCTCTAGGCGTGTAGGGCACATAGGGTTAAACCTATACTGTATAGACCAGTCGGCACAAGATACGTAATGTGGTCAGCATCACGCCGGCCGTCTTTACTTCCGGAGACTGCAACCGATACGCACTTAACGTTGGGTCGACCTGGAAGCCAAGGTCATTTAAAAAAAAAATCCAGCTCCGCCAGGGAGCGAACCGATGACCTGCCGATCCGCAAGCAAGCGTCTAGCCGTTCCGCCACGGCGACTCCCACAAATGAATGAAAATGGGGATATTTATTAATCACGACAGCAATGAATTATCCATGTAATATGCAAGATCTAACAAGAAAAGCTCGACTTAGGAACAATGGGGTCAGGGGGCAGAGTCAGCACAACAACAAAACTGAACGCATCGATAGACAACAAAACAAACGGTTTGGTCACGTAACAAGATACAGGCTCGACCAGAAGCGATGATACTCTGATGCAACGGTAACTGACCCAGAGCTCGACCACACCGAACATGGACCGAAGAAACATTAGAGACCATGAAAAGTACTACTCATAAAGCAAATACAAGGGCCAGTTTCAGCGATCTCTTTCTGCCCAGACGTTGCGAGGCATTCCGGGAGTAGAAAAAAAGAAGAAAGAAAAGAAAGTGGAGATTCAATGTATATGACTTCATATTACCCGTTCCCACTGGTTTCGAAAATTGCTCGGATTTCGACCTCATCAAGAGGCACCTATAAAGTTTTAACTATTCTTAGCGTAGCTGAGTTATGATATTAACCGACATCACATCGTGATATTCTCGTAAGCGATCCACCCCCATCTTCTGCAGTCAGCACAGAGTTCCACTTTCGATAGGTACCAGTAGGAGTCGACTGTATGCATGTCCATTTTGACTCTCCGCTGAGAGATGAGTTTGGAAAGATAGCCAGGTCACTCATCGCTGAGTGATGAGTCTGGAAAGATAGCCATGTCACTCACCGCTAAGTGATGAGTCTGGAAAGATAGCCATGTCACTCATCGCTGAGTGATGAGTCTGGAAAGATAGCCATGTCACTCATCGCTGAGTGATGAGTCTGGAAAGATAGCCAGGTCACTCACCGCTGAGTGATGAGTCTGGAAAGATAGCCAGGTCACTCACCGCTGAGTGATGAGTCTGGAAAGATAGCCAGGTCACTTACCGCTGAGTGATGAGTCTGGAAAGATAGCCAGGTCACTCACCGCTGAGTGATGAGTCTGGAAAGATAGCCAGGTCACTCACCGCTGCACCATTCTGTCCAGCCCGTGATGTTGCATGTGCGTTCCGCAATAATGAATGTGGGAGCCATCGTGTTGTAGACGCTAGACGCTCGTCCCTGAATCCGAGGGTCGTGGATTAAAATCATAACGGAACCGAACTTCCCCGCCCCCCTTCCACCCCAAAAAATGACATTGGCTCCCAGATCTACTCCGCCTCACATGTATACCAGGTAAAGTACTGAGAAGTGAAGGCGGTCGCTGTGATACTGACCACATCAAACATCGAGTGCCGATTGGATTATAACTATAGGTCTAGGCGCAAATACCCAGTACACATAAAGACGTGAGAAAAAAAGATCATGTTTCTTTTATAACTAACCGTTGTGGGTAAGAATGTAATGTTACACCTGTCTCTTTCTTTGGAAGACATAAAAACCTACGCGACTCCGTGGTTTTCCTCAACAAGGACATATACTACTCATTTGTATTCTTAGTAGCCAGCGTAGAGTTTCGACTCCAGTGGAAGATGATGTCCATCTTGCCTTGTGCTGGAAAATGACCAGGTGGACAGACTAGCTGGCTCTGCACAACTTTGTGGAATACTGTTGCACGATAAGGCAGACGTAGTTAAGGCTTTATGGGATCACGTGTACAATCTGGAACAGCAAATGGATCATCACAGTCGGGTGAGAGTGATGTAGCGAGAAGTGACAAGGGTATCTGGCCGATACTCGACGCTTAGTGGCTGCTGGAGATAGAGACGAAGCGCTTATGGGATTGCTCCAAATGTTGTGATATCGGTTCTTAAATAAACCCAATTTCACCTCACACACACAGTTCTCATCGGAATGAAAGTGGAGCTACGGACAAGTCCGTCTATGTTCGTGGAAATCATGTTTGAACTTCGGCAACAGCAGGCATCTATGAAGTTCCCACTAATGAAGGTGAAACTATGACTTGATATCCATGGATAAAAGAGCATTACAACATCCTGAAATAACAACGGCTGACAAAGCAAAGGCCGCACACCACGCAAGTAAAACGGAAGTGACAGCAGTCTGTAATCAAAATACAAACTTCCCTTTGCTAATCCCACGAGCCCTGAGTTTTCCTTGTCTATTCTGATGCAACGATAACATTCTCCGGGTCTCCTTCTCCCGCCTCGATTTAATTAAAGTCTTACTGAAACCAAATATATTTCATCTTTGAGAAGATTAAATGGCCAAATCCAGCGGCTTTTCATTTCCCACCTTTCTTTTCTTTCCCGACATAACATTCCCGATACTAATTGCATATTCGAGGCAATTTAGTGTAGGTTATCAAAGACGGCGGCGTTTCAAAATATTACAGTATGAGTCTAACTTCCGGTTACGATTTGGTACACCCTTCCTCCCTGTTTATTTACTGCTGAAGTAAACAGGCAACAACTTTCTTCGTGGTTCCTCGTGTACAAAAATGTGTGCGTATGTGATACAGGTCAGTGTTTCTCAACTTGTTCACACCCGCAGCCCACACAAAAAAGTGTGACTTACGACACGAATGGTAAGGGACAGTGGGGTTCTGCCTGCCCCCCTCCCCCAACCTAACCCCCCCCCCCCCCCCCACCATCTTTTGTTTCTCTCCAAAAGAGTAAATTTTAATCCCAGAACCGACAAAATGATAATAATAATATAAACAATCAATGCTTACGAAATGTCAGAAATGACTAAGAGAATGAGAGAAACGTGACCGAGTTCATCTGTTGGACGACGAACACTTCAAGAAAAAGAAGGCAGTTGAGCCAAGATCGTCTCTAGCTGGATTATGCCTTGGTTGGGCATGCTTTGGCTGAGTTGGTGTTTTCTTCTTCCTCTTCTTCTTCTTCTTCTTCTTCTTCTTCTTCTTCTTCTTCTTCTTCTTCTTCTTCTTCTTTTTCTCTTTTCTCTTCTTCTTTTTCTCTTTTCTCTTCTTCTTAGTGTCCACACTGACGGAAATTTCTGGTTGCTAAGCCACTTTTGGAATTTAGTGTTGTTCCAGAACCTGTGTTTTGCGTGCACAGCCGTGTTACAGGCCTCGGTCTATTTTATGTGGACTTCTGGTTCCTGGCTACTCAGGCAGATTCACTCTGACTTAAAAAAAGAAAGGAAGCTTGCTTAAGGGCAATGAATAGAGGGGACACCAGAACGTACAACAGGAAGCCTAAGTATCTGATAATGCCAGTCAGCGAGAGAGAGAGAGAGAGAGAGAGAGAGAGAGAGAGAGAGAGAGAGAGAGAGAGAGAGAGAGAGAGACAGAGACAGAGACAGAGAGAGATTTGAGAAAGAAATCAGAAATTGAAGAAAACAAAAAAGGAAGCAGTAACTCGAAAAAAAAAAAAAAAAAAAAGAAATGTAGAAATTGAAAAAAAAGGGGGCGGGGGATATGTAAGTAAGTAAATTGTGACCCCTCCAGGACATGACACAGAGCGATAGACACCAGGGGACACAAAGTGTCACCATGCGGATGAGGATCACATGTGAAGAGGTCCCGTCAGGCTATAATGCGGCTCCCGGCAGCAGCCAGGGTGGGGCTATCCCACAAGGGGGCGACGAAGATTTAGGGCAAGAGACAGAGATAGAATGAAAGAGAGACAAGGGGAGGGAAAGAGAGACAAGAAGAGGGAAAGAGAGACAAGGAGAGGGAAAGAGAGACAAGGGGAGGGAAAGAAAGTCTTGGGAGACAAACAAATCGCAAACAGAAAATAGAGACAAAATAATCGCAAACAGAGAAAATAGAGACATAACTAGAGAGACACAAGAAGAAATAAAAAATAACCGTACATAAATTGAGAGGAGAGAGAGAGAGAGAGAGAGAGAGAGAGAGAGAGAGAGAGAGAGAGAGAGAGAGAGAGAGAGAGAGAGAGAAAGAGAAACATCACTGGTAGCTGCAGAGTCATATACTATTACAAATGATGGATGCAGCTAGCTGGTAAGGGTTACAACCCAGATCTGTCCTCTGACTGATGACTTGGCTACAGAATTGTGTCGTCAGTTAGCTTAATAAGCAGAAAGCAGACTCCATGCAGGGCTGCCGAAGTTGGTGGTACTCTCGTACAAAATTTGCCACTGTTTCACCCTTGCCCAACAAAACTGTACTTGTGGTGTCACACACGATATTTTGGTATGTTCTACAAATGTTGCACCAACATTTTAAATTCTAGCAATGTGATGAAACTAATAAAAGGAGTGATCAGAGGTGTACTGAATATAAGCTTCCTGCCATTATAGATGCAAATATATCATTTGACGTGATTGGTCAAGTACGCTTTTGTTTTAGTTTCAATGGCCACTGAAAGAGTGTCGGTCCAGACAACTGGCACTTACTTCTCTTTAAGATTAACCATCCAGTGCTTAGCCGGAAAAAAATTTAGTTTACGTTTTGAGAAGTAAAATGTGGAGATGTCTTTTGGCATTATCGTATTCCTCTGAAGCTGCAGAAATAGTTTTCTCTCTGTTTAACAGTCTTGAGATTACCTCCCCCACCATCCCCCCACCAAAAAAAATTGCTTATCTTTGAAGAGAGCAATAATGCATCCATTATGTAGCAGAGAAACAATTTTAATTCTGATCACACACACACACGGATATATATATATATATATATATATATATATATATATGATTGAATTGATTGATTGGCACCTCTTCGTCTTTCCAGGAGATAGTGTTATATTGCACTGTGAGGAGGCATGAGACTCACAGCCCATGGCGATGAGAGTGTGACTATCAAGAAATGCCCGTGTCAAGAAAAGTCTTATATATATCAGTGTCTGTCGATACCTTCTCAGAATACATTTAGTACTGTTTCGTAAAATATTTCGAAAGCCCTGACACAAGGTCATAGATTGATTTCATGGCTGCATTTCACGGATATTAATAATATTATTAACGGTATACGCTTTGCAACAAAGAAGTTACACGACGTTGCAAAATCTACCGAAGCATTTAATAATGCATGGTTTTACTAGTCAGTTGAGTAGTTTGCCACTGCTAACATGAACAGTCGGCTCCCGGTACCCTGTGGAAATCAGCCCAACACTGGTTGCGAAACTCGTGGGTTCGGGCCCTAACGGTGCCATATACTTTTTTTTTAAGACTTCGGCTCCTAGATCGACCCAGCCTTAAATTGAACCATGTACAGTCCTGGGAAGTAAAGGCGGCCGGTGTTTTGCTGTTATGAACCATGGAGTACTGATTGGTCTATAATATACAGGTCTGATCATGTATGCCCAAAACGCCTGAAGGCTATGGAAAGGTATCTTTACTGAGGAAGGAGACGGAGAATATACGATGTCCCGAGCAGACTAAGTCCATTCCTGATTACTTCAC
This sequence comes from Candidula unifasciata, assembly GCA_905116865.2. Classification (NCBI taxonomy): domain Eukaryota; kingdom Metazoa; phylum Mollusca; class Gastropoda; order Stylommatophora; family Geomitridae; genus Candidula; species Candidula unifasciata. The sequence continues at coordinate 49,029 of CAJHNH020001527.1, read as the reverse complement.
TCGATCATATCAAGATGGAAAGGTGCAACATGACGGTTTGAGAACTCTCCCTCTGTGAGGTTTCTAATGGTAAATCCATATATACGGTGGAAACAAACTCAACTAAAAGCCCCCTACCTCCTCCCTTTCCCTCCTAATCTTCTGGGTGAAACACGAAATTTCGTTCTCGATATCCAATCTTTTAAAACAGGGGGACACTACCAGACCTCGCTTGATAGGCTCTTGTGAATAACCAACTATCGAGACAGACCGGACATTAAGGGATTCAATATTGATTCTGACAAACTTGAGTACTCTTCTAATTACCACAAGATGGGAGGAAGCGGGTCTGTAGTAGGGTATCTAACACCATTTCTGTAATATGACCAATATTGATGTGTAATGTGTTGCGGGAAGACTGATGAGATAGAACGAAACGTTCACATGTGGATCTCTCAGGCGGTGTTTGTAAATATTCCTGTGTTGTCTCGTTCTTATCGTTTATTGTTATATAATGTTCATATAGTTCTATTTCTTTTACCTCTTTTTCTTTGTTTAGCGGTGATAATCTCCGGTGGAAAGTCCTGGTTGTTCGTCCATTTAGACTTTGTTGCGGGATCTGAGTTTTTCGTGTACATCCGTTTTAGTGTCTTTTTGTGTGTGCAGTTGTTTGCTCCTTGCCGCTCAGGTAGATGCACTCAGACAGCAAAGGAAGACCGCATTTAGTCGACTCCTACGACATGCTTGTTCTGGAGGCAGTGATTCTGTTCTGATTTTCCTCCTAATGAGACCCCGGACCCCACACAAGGGGTATGGATCTACCCGTTTTCTCATATTTCAGCTCACATTTTTAACGTTTGATCTTTCGTGTGTTACTTAACGTTTTTCCAGACAAATGGAAACAGTAAACTGACAAGAGCAGCGGTTCTGCAATTGTTTCGCCACGGCACCATTGTCAGGCACACACCTACTGTTAAAATCGTTTGAATGCTTAGGAAAAGAAGAAAAACAGTGCAAACAAAACAACAAAAAACTGTGCATTTAATGTGCAATTTAGAGCGATGAATGACACTGTTTTGATACACATTTTAATCATTGCCTATGTGAAGATGGGATGTTTAGTTAATTTTTCCCTCAAATCGCTTGACTCAGACAGTTTGGCCATGTATTTGTTTTTCGTGATAGCGTACTTTGAGAATGCACTGCAGCCTTGACAATAGCATTGTCCTTTCCATACACCTGCGTCCAGACCTCTTCTTGGTTTTCTATACGCTGTTTCTGTTTTAAACTGCTGTCTTTGCTGATCTCAAGCAGATATCGAACAATTAAAGATTATTGTGCGGCACCCAGTTTGAGAACCTCTGGACTAGAGAATTTAGTGGTAGACAGTCGGTCTTTGACGGATATGTTGTGAGAAGGATTGGACTATAGAACTTAGTAATGACTTGCAAGACTGATGGTAAACAGAGCATATAAAAAGGGGGGGGGGGGGGTAAATGACGGGATGGTGCAGCCATATGGATGGGACCGAGGCAAGAGCACTGAGCTGAGCTGCCATTCCTGTGATCGTGCTAGACAGCAAAACATTACAGCCTACGGTTATCGACAGAGCACATAATGATGATGATAAATTAACAGATACAGACATAAATAAATCGTATACTAAAAATCGTAAACTATACTTTCTGACAATTATACATACATAGAGAGATAGAAAGATAGATAGGCATTAAGACATATAGATAAATAGATATATAAAGAGAGAGAGAGTGTGTGTGTGTGTGTGTGTGTGGGAAGGGAAAGAGAGAGACAGATATAGAGAGGGAGAAGTTTGAGAGACAGACAGAGAATAAGGGGTGCATATAAAGACACACGGAGGGACAGATGCATAGATGTACTGTTTCAGTTGGGGGTTTTTTTTTTCACAATGTCTAGGCATGGATATTGTGTGTGGTTTTCGTTGACACAGTAACAGAGCAACTATAAGGGGTGTTTCTTTTTTACTTTAGACAGACAGACAGACAGACAGACAGACAGACAGACAGACAGACAGACAGACAGACAGACAGACAGACGTACAGACAGATAGATAGATAGATAGATAGATAGATAGATAGATAGATAGATAGATAGATAGATAGATAGATAGATAGATAGATAGATAGATAGATAGATAGATAGATAGATAGATAGATAGATAGATAGATAGATAGATAGATAGATAGATAGATAGATAGATAGATAGATAGATAGATAGATAGATAGATAGATAGATAGATAGATAGATAGATAGATAGATAGATAGATAGATAGATAGATAGATAGATAGATAGATAGATAGATAGATAGATAGATAGACAGATAGATAGATAGACATACCACGCGCGCGCGCACACACACACACACACACACACACACAGCCCATGAACCATATACAACGATAGGCCACAGAATCAGGGAAAAGAATTCCTCCTGGCTCACACACCAAGACACTCTTGATCTATCTTTAGAGTTGCAAATTAAGTTTTAAAGTTTGCGGCTTCTCTTATCCAGGGGCGGCCTGTGTAACCAAATTTCCCTTTCAAGTGGCAAAACCAGGGGGATGTAATTCCCTGCTTGTCCAGATAAATAAAACACGGGAGATAATTTATACTTGCTTTAAAAAAAAATGTGTAATGTATATTTCTAAATTGTGTTTAAAAAAAAAAATTTAATCGGAATAGTATCGTCTGCCTCCCTGAGAAATTAATTTTTATCAACTGGTCCTCCCCTTGTGGGATCAGGGTTGCCAGAAATTTTTTTAATTTTATGCCAAACCATTATCCAAAATATACAAGAAAATGCCAAATAAAGTGAAACATTGTACTCGCTTGACATCAAAGCTCTATCTACTTTCAATTCTTCACTGTCATCCTTACTGGAACAAGTGGAAGATACAGCGTAAACATTTTCGGATGTAAAATCTTTAAGCATTTTCTCAGATGGGATGAAGTCTTTGTAACTCATCTATAATGATGGCATATTTTTGTTCCGAAAATCAGCAATAAGGTCATCCTTAAGTGCAGGCGATATAATATTTTTTATTAGGCATGAACATTAAGTTCTATGCAACTGTATGTGCTCCAATGTACTCCCCCGACTATGCACTCTCATGATTTCACCTAGATGATCAAACGTGCGTATTTCACAATGGCAGGTCATTCCTACAGCAAGTTACAACTCTTCATCACTACTTTGCCTAGGTGTCATTGTTGTAATAAGCTGTGACTGGCTTTTTGACAAGAGTTTTCATCCTATGTTTTTTGTTTGTGTGTGTGTGGATTTTTTATGATTTGATATGCTACTAATCCTTGGTTAACAGTGCACTGACACAGTTTGCAGTATGCTGCCTCTGATCCGTCTGAAGATCTTTTGAGCCGTGGGTATGTTTTCTTCCAGTTACATTTAAACCTGCGATGTCATAAGATGCTTTCCATTTCTTTGGATGACGTGGCCAATGGTAAAAGTAATAATATCTATCACAAATAGAACGAGGTCGATATCCTTTCTATTTGCTTTCCTCAATTAGTTTCTGAACAGACTGAATCACTTGGTACCAGTGGTGGGTTTTGGTTTTATATCCCGTATTTATTATAGTAGATTAACATAAATTACAGAGGGCCTGGGTTTATCGAAGTCACGATTTGTTTAGAAAGACAATAAATACAATAAGAAATGGCGCGAATCTCCGTTAGTCCGTACCAGGACATCACAACAAAGTCAAACTGAAATAAAGATGTTAACTGTAGGTCTACATTCCTTTTTTTTTTTTTTAGTAAATCTGCATGTTTCTAACAGAGGAACCATGAAGAAAATGTGAGCATTTCTTGATAAGAAAAGCTAGGAAAAACCCAAATATGCCAAAACATGCAAGTTCATTATCTTATGCTAGTTCGATTTCAAATATGCCAAATTTGTGGAATCTGGCATAAAAAATGCTTATATGACAACCCTGTGTGGGATGTAATTCTTAAGTTATTTTAAAGCGGCACCCTGGCTTTTGCTGGGGGC
>CAJHNH020001527.1:0-40000 GCA_905116865.2 Candidula unifasciata | reverse complement strand
GGGTTAGCATCTCAAAGATAGAGAAAAAAAATGCGAGATTTACAAACAACTAAGAACGGTCATTACTAAAAGCATTTGCCGCTTGTGCAGTGTAGACTAGTATGATAGAATCACTAACGTAGAGCATTGGGAGACAACTGAACAAGTCCCAGTAGACCAAGTGGTGAAGAAAAGACTGGCGTTGGATAGGCCACACGTTGAGAAAATCCGAGAACAATGTAACTAGAATATCTTTTCACTGGAACCAACTGGTGCATATAAATAAAGACAGACAAAAATGTTACACAAATGGAGAAGGAAGGTAGAGAGTATAGTTAAAAAGATGGAGCGGGACATAAAGAAAGCTGCATGCTAAAGCGAAGGATATAACGTCTTGACCTGAGTTTGTTGAGGACCTATGCCCCATCTGGGGATAGACGACAGAAAAAGAATGGGTAAGGATGGAAAGTGGGGGGAGGGGGATTGAACCTTGGGATTTAGTGATGTCGCCGACCGACCGACCGACCGACGGACCGACTGACCGACAGAGAGAGAGAGAGAGAGAGAGAGAGAGAGAGAGAGTGAGATAGATAGATAGATAGATAGATAGATAGATAGATAGATAGATAGATAGATAGATAGATAGATAGATAGATAGATAGATAGATAGATAGATAGATAGATAGATAGATAGATAGATGGATAGATGGATAGATAGGGTAGGTGGGTAGATGGATAGATAGATGGATAGATAGATACGATAGACGGATAGATAGATAGATAGATACGACGGACGATACGATACGACGGATAGATACGATAGATACGACGGAGACGGACAGACAGATAGATAGATAGACAGATAGACAGACAGACAGATAGATAGACAGATAGATAGACAGATAGACAGACAGAATTAGACAGACAGACAGGACAGACTCAGAGAGAGAGAGATAGATAGATAGATAGATAGATAGATAGATAGATAGATAGATAGATAGATAGATAGATAGAGTCCCCGATAGATAGATAGATAGACTAGATAGACAGACATTGCCCTAGATAGATAGATAGACTCAGCGATAGTTAGATAGATAGAAGATAGTCGCTCACACGCCTGATGGCGAAGATCAAAGGCAAGTTCGGCGAGTGGGAAAACGGAAGGCGGTTCCGTGTGACTTGGAAAATGGCGGTCTAGCACGCTGACGTATGTTTCAGGTGTGTCTGTGACGGCCATGTCTGGGAATCTTGCTCGAATATGTTAGTTTCATTTGAGAATGTTTGCTGTTTAGTTGTTCTATGTTTTACTGGTTGTATCGCTTGTTTAGTCTACGCGAACGCTTCTTAATGCCGGGTTTCGATCCCAGCTGCGTGCCATGCGCCTTGCGTTGGTTTCGACAGTGGTATCAAGAAAGCCGACCGTCAAGGAAGCAATGGCAAACTACTAGACATAAATTTGCCTAGAAAAACCAGGGGTTGGTTCTGCAACGTCCTGTAAAGGATACGCAAATAACCTTTATCGCTTGTTTACTGTCATAAACAGGTTGAGAAACCTTGAAGATGTAGGAACATTGTGTGTACCAAACAAATAGAAGTTTAGTGAGTAGCATTCATAGAGATACCGTATGTAGAGACATTTTTAAAAAATCAATCAGATGCTGTGTCCGCAATAAGGTTGGCTGCTTTGCATTGTCTAAATGCCAAACACAACCTTTCGCTTGTCTTGGTATTACACTCTCTCAGACTACTGTTTGTCAAACTCTTGATGTTGTCCCTCAGCTTGAATCATTGTCCGCATCTTACTGTCTTGACTTTCCATTCCAATCGGGTTTCCCCTTCGAAAGAGCTATGTCTTTTTTAAGAAATATTTTAATTGACCCTGTCATATTTCTTACCCCAACTTTCAGCAACTCCTAATCCTGTTCAGTAAGTCTGCATTTTATAATTGTTATTTCAGTAAAATACAACCCATTCTTCGGTAAATACAAGCATGCAGAGAAACGATTCGATTGTAACAACATGCTTATTCTTCCGGCTCTGAAAGTACTGGAGAGTTTTGGGAAATGCAATTCTGGTCCCAAGACTCAGTGAAGGGAAAACCCCAACTGCACCTCCACGCGGTAGCGGACGGTAAACACACTGCGGTGTGGCCAACGCAGCTATGGGGACCAAATATCCGCCGGGATAAGTGGACACCTCTGGGGTGCCCTCTGTTGTTAGCAGGAGCATCACAGAGCAGGGCACTCACCTGCCCTATTAATCGAAAAGGTTGCTGATGGCTGAGGACATGGTCTAAAGCCAATGAATGTGGAAAGCAACGGGAAACTACCACATTACTATCCCAAGAAACTCATCATGGAAGCCAAAAATGAAGATTGAACAGCTTTAAAAGTCTATGGTTAAGCACCAGCAAGGAGATAAAATTAGAATTTTGAAAGCATGCATATTCCCTTTGGTTACATACAGATGTGAGTCGTGGACTATCTCTCATTCATTAAGAAACAGAATAGGGGCTTTTGAGCTGAAATGCTATAGAAAGATTTTCAGAATATCTTGGACAAAGAAGATGAGAAATATTGACATCTTAAAAGATCTGAACATCAAGGAAGACAGTAATAAACAGCATCCTTTCTCGAAAGCTGAAATATTTTGGTCATATCAAGCGCCACGACGGATTGGAAAAAATTATATCAGAAGGCATGGTACCAGAAAGGAGGGGCAGGGGCCGACCGACTCGAAGATGGGCACAAGATATAAGTGACTCCTTGAGTGTGAAAGTGCATGAAGCGGAATAACTGGCGAGAGACCGAGTTTCATTCAGGCAGACTGTGATGAGAGCGACGTTCTGCAAATGACCTGCTACATGATGATGACATTCTTAAAGTCCATGCCGTGTGGCGTTGGTAGTCTGCCTACAAACTTCTGCCCCGTGTACTTTCTGACACCGATGTCTAATATCCTTTCTCTCGATCTCCCTCTGCTCACTTTTCCCTCCAGCTCTCTAGTCGTCATAATGTACTCAAGTTTTCTCCTTCTTATAAATTACCAAAAACACACACTGTACAACAACAAAATTGAAAAGCTTTTGTTATTGATCAGAGAATCGAACCTGTTGCCTCCAAATGACGAAAGCGCCTCGCAGCATGTCTATGACTGTGGATCAAAATATGTCTATGTGTTTATTATATTATTTCCTGCTATGATATTTATTTCGTTTTGTCTTGCATAACTCTACAAGAACCAAGGAACGCATCGTTTGCTGATTTACAACTAAACCAATTATTGTCCTATGTTTTTTATTTTAAAAGATATTGAATGTTTATTTGCTTTTTGGCTTTGTTTACAGTTTGTATGTCATGTTTTGCTGATTTGTTGTCTGTTATTCAGCTTTGTCTTGTTTAAACGCTTTCTACTTTTTGTGTTTTCAATATAATTTTAATTTGCTGACCACGTCACCCACCAAGTGCCGTTTGGTCTATAAAATATAGGTCCTGCCCTATATACCCAATACGCCTGAAAGGCGTGGAAAATTATGGTTTACTTTTGTGTTAAATATGGAAGAAGTTGGTATGCAGGCCTTGATTACATTCATCCCTCAAACCTGTCATTAATTCATTATTATGTTTTGTAAACACAAGTGACAAAAAAAAAAAAAAATATTAATATAAACCCCAGGGGTCCAAGAATGATACCAGTATTTATTTAAAAAATAGTAATTTTTCATAGAATAATAATTGCACTTGCACTCGCCATTGGGAAAGGTGCCATCCAGCTACTGGTTACTAGTAAGTTGTAACTATTTAACACTTAACAATGTTATGTTTATCTCAACACAGCACTTGACATCGGATATCTTATTCTTTTTCTTTTTCTTCTTCTTCTTATTCATCCTATCGTTCACCGGCTCTAAATCCTGGGTGAAGGTTCTGGATGTTCGTCCATTTCTGAACTTTCATCCTGTTCCGGAACTTTAATTTTGCGTGCATATTTTTGTTTCAAATATCTTTTTTATTGGTATGCAGATTGTTGGTTTCTAGCTTCTCCAGCAGATGCATTGGGACTTTAAAGAAAAAAATGTAATAAGTCGCCTTGTACGACATGCTTGTTAAGGGGACATTGGGTCTATTTTATTTTTCTCCCGCAAACGGGACCAAGAGGTGTGGGGGGAAAAATGGCGAATACAGGAAATCAATACCCTTAGTATGCAAGATCACTTGTCATGGAAGAGCTGGCAAGGGTTCGAATGACGTTTCAGTGTGCCGTAATGAGAGTGGCGTTCAGCAAAAGACAACCTGAATGATGGCAGGGATGATTATCTAACTTCACTGTGTTGTTAAACCTAAACCTATCTAAGCGTCTAAACCATTCATACATATGTTGATGTTGATTTGTCGTCTAAACCTAAACCTATCTAAGCGTCTAACGTCTAAACCTAAACCTATCTAAGCGTCTAAACCATTCATACATATGTTAATGTTGATTTATCGTCTAAACCTAAACCTATCTAAGCGTCTAACGTCTAAACCTAAACCTATCTAAGCGTCTAAACCATTCATACATATGTTAATGTTGATTTATCGTCTAAACCTAAACCTATCTAAGCTTCTAAACCATTCATACATATGTTGATGCTGATTTGTCGTCTAAACCTAAACCTATCTAAGCGTCTAAACCATTTATACATATGTTCTTTTTGATCCGTCGTCTAAACATAAACCTATCTAAACGTCGAAATCATCCATACATATGCTGATGTTAATAAGAGGATGCCAATTAGTATATAATAAAAGTTCTTTTTTTTTTTAAAGTTAATAAAAATTTAGATAAGACTAAAGGACGTGATGATAGGTGACATGGCAACTACGATGACACCAAAATGACATGATGTCAAAAATGATGACGCCAAGTGGATTATGTCAGCTAAGATAATGTCAAATGCAATGATGCCAAATTAGTTCATGGAAATATTATGCGATATGAGATCATTTCATATACGACAATAAGTAACAATAGTTAAACTGCCGATTAGAAAGAGAGCAAAAGTTAGGGCATGTGTTGAAGAATTAATTGTGTCAACATGTAATCCCCAAGAAGAGCAGAAAAATTATTGTGACTGTAAGTTAGAGTCAGTTGTGTATCCTTTAGAAGACGTTGCAGAACCAGCCCCATCATTCTCTGGCTATTGTGGTTTTTCTAGGCGAATTTTAGGTTCATCAGTTTGCCATTGCTTTCTCTCGGTACCACTGCCGAAACCAACGCAAGACAAACCGTTCGCAGCTGGGATCGAACCCGGCACGCCGGCATTACTAAGCGCGTTCGCAACGTCAAAGCCACAGCTGCCGACGTGATTCGAAGTACTGAAGTTAAATACGTTCTATAAAAATAATGAATGATCCTGAAATTCTATGCTCTAATGTGAAGACATGTTTTCAAAGCTCGGTGATCCGTTAGTCATACTTGCCTTCGCCATAAGCTGTGATTTCCATGCCTCCCTACCAGTGTTGCCACTTTAGATGTTTTACATCCATATTTAGATGTTTTTTTTTGCATTTAGATGGCGTTTTTTGACGTTTAGATGGTAGATGTTTTTTCTAGAAGTTTTTCATTGAGTAAATTTATTAAATTCTAACCTAAGAAACAGGATAAAATTTGACCTCTTAAATGCTATCTTGACAATAAAATTTAGCCTGATTAGAGTAGGAAAAGGCTGTTCCACTTATCAGCTCCCTGATTTGGTATTAGAAGAAATTGGAACAGCTAAAGCATACCAGAGTCATTTTGGATCTGAAGCTTCAACTTCATCATCCAAGCTAAGTTTATCTTATGGATCTTGTGAGACAGACTTCAGTAACGAATAGGACATGATTCTATAGGGTAAGTCATATCAATTGCTATGTAATTTGTGACTCTTTCCATTTGGATGTTTTTTCTAGATGTTTTCCACGCAAATGTAGATGTTTTTAAATATTTTTTGACCCCATTTTGGATGTTTTTTGTCAAAGAAAAGTGGCAACACTGCTCCCTACAGTACCATATAACATTGTCGCCTGGAAAGACGGAAAGATGTCCATGAACTAGATTTTTTTTCCCAACTGAGGAATGGCGAGACAGTTCATCCCAATAGAGTTATTTTTTGAAGAAATAAAATGAACTACTAAAAAAAAAAAAAAAAAAAGCAAATGGAAAGAAAGGTAATCTTACTAAAAACATGCAAGCGTGATCTGTAAGGCATTCCAACTGAATGATTGTAAGAAGAAAAAAAAAAAAAAGGGGGGGGGGGGGGGGGGGCACAGTTTTAGTAAAAATGTTGAAACTGGAGATTTCTCCAGCGATCATCACCTCTAGTGCATCACCTGCTAATTAGTGCCTGAGATGCCCTTAAGCTGATATGAGGAGCAGTATTTGAGTGACTGAGACATTTCCCAGGGACCAGGTGAGGAAGCAAAAAAACACCTCAGAGGAAAGAAGGTGCCACGGACGTTTGAAAACATTGTGGCGGATATCGTCTGACGTCGGCTTGATTTCCGGGTATAGTTTTTATACTGCTATGGGAAGTTATTTTTTTTTTTTCAGGATTCTCAGACTGGTGAAGACATGGGGCCGAGATTTTCCCATATACATATTACGGGGAATACTTGGTTTTTGATTTCCTATATGTTTTCAGTCGTGTTTGTGGCTTAGGCGTTGCGAACTCGCTTCGTAATACGGAGGTGCCGAGTTCAATCCCTGCTGCTGTCGGTTTGTCTTGCGCTGGTTTCGACAGTGGTACTGACAGTCGATCGTTCAGGAAAAAATGGCAAACTACCGGACGTAAATGTGACTAGAAAAACCGCAACAGCCAGATAGTGATGGGATTGATTCTGCAACGTTTTGTAAAGAACGAATAATTAATAGGAACATTTTCAAATTGTTTTAACTGTCTGGTCGAGTTATCCCCCCCCTTCCCCCCCCCCCCCTCACCCGACCTCCCACAGTAATGGTCATAGCACGATTGAAAACGCTATCTGAAGCAAATTTTATATCGAGATGTTTCATTTCTGGCAACAAGAAATGTACAAATTCCCGCGAATCACGAGATGAAGAATTGGCGCTGGCGTTTGATAGGACACCCGTTAGGAAAACCTGAGAACAGTATAATTAGAATACCTCTGGCCTAAAACCTCCATAGGCGAAGAAATAAAGGCAGAGCAAACACACACATACACTCACACACACATATATATAGTGTGAGCTGCGTGCAATAACAATGAATAGGACTACTTGAAGTGAGCTGTTTGAGGGCTTTTTCCCCCCAATGTGGGATAAAGAAAAGAAGAAAAAGAAGAAGAAGAAAAGGAAGGGGAGGAAGAAGGAAAAGAAAGAGAAGAGAAAGAAGAAGAAAAAGAAAGGAGAATAATAATAATAATAATTAAAATAATAAAAATGATAACAATAATAATGAACGATGTCTAAAGATATATTTTTTTTTCTTCAGAAAAAGTTAAAAAAAAAATAACTATGTATTTTTCTTCATATGAATTACTTCAAATATCTGCGAAATCATTTGATTCGTTTTTGCAGCACGGTGATACTTTTGCTTTGTTCGCAGGTGAAAATGTATGTTGAAACCTTCTTTTGTAATGTTTTTTTTTGCCAAGCCTCCTAGCTACCTTATGTTCTCATTGGGTCATTCTTCATACCGACACTCAAAGCAGCAAAAGACACCATATCCTTCCGACGCCGTCCCATTTCGAGGCAAGGTACTGGTAACTCAAAAACATCAAACGAGCTGCGGCACTTTTATATGCAAATTATTCCTTTGAAATGAGTTTTCAAATTTATATTAACAGTTGCGGCCCATGTTAACGTTACCACAGACACGAACTTCTTCCCAATGTATAGCTAGCTACATTTATAAAAAAGATCTTGGCGATTATGAACGCGAGGGATGGTGTTCTTTAGAATGAGTCGGGAATCTGTTGTTCTGCTTGGAAGCACACACAAAAGAGGGGGATTTGAGGTACGGTGTAATGCTGGGACTTTTGTCGGATTATAATGTTAAAGCCTGCGCGGTTTGGCTTTTCTAGCAGCTGTTAGCCGTGCAATTGTCATAAGTTGGCGCCATAGCCAACAGCAGACATAACGCTCTTGTTTAGTTCATTCTCTTCAAAACCTCAGCTTTAGCTTCGACCAGTTGCCATTTTTCGTGTGTTATGTTTGGGACTGTGGAGAAATGTGTGCATGTGTTGGTTGGTGGATTGGCTTGCTGGTGGATTGGCTTGCTGGTGGATTGGCTTGCTGGTGGATTGGCGTGCTGGTGGATTGGCTTGCTGGTGGATTGGCTTGTTGGTGGATTAGCTTGCTGGTGGATTGGCTTGCTGGTGGATTGGCTTGCAGATTGGCTTGCTGGTGGATTGGCTTGCTGGTGGATTGTCTTGCTGGTGGATTGGCTTGCTGGTGGATTGGCTTGCTGGTGGATTGGCTTGCTGGTGGGTTGGCTTGCTGGTGGATTGGCTTGCTGGTGGGTTGGCTTGCTGGTGGATTGGCTTGCTGGTGGATTGGCTTGCTGGTGGATTGGCTTGCTGGTGGATTGGCTTGCTGGTGGATTGGCTTGCTGGTGAATTGGCTTGCTGGTGGATTGGCTTGCTGGTGGATTGGCTTGCTGGTGGATTGGCTTGCTGGTGGGTTGGCTTGCTGGTGGATTTTTTTTCGGATTTTGCTGGTGGATTGGCTTGCTAGTGGATTGGCTTGCTGGTGGATTGGCTTGCTGGTGGATTGGCTTGCTGGTGGATTGGCTTGCTGGTGGATTGGCTTGCTGGTGAATTGGCTTGCTGATGGGTTGGCTTGCAGATTGGCTTGCTGGTGGATTGGCTTGCTAGTGGATTGTTTGCTAGTGGATTGGCTTGCTAGTGGATTGGCTTGCTGGTGGATTGGCTAAGCGGTGGATTGGCTTCAGGTAAGCGACATGCTGGTGGGTTGGCGACATGTTTTGCTGGTGGATTGGCTTGCTGGTTGGCAGTGGTGGAAGGCGACTGGTTTGGCTTGCTAGTGGATTGGCTTGCTGGTGGATTGGCTTGCTGGTGGATGTTTGCAGGTAAGCTTGCTGGTGGATTGGCTTGTGGTGGATTGCTTGCTGGTTGGCTCAGTGGTGGACGTGCTGGTGGAGTGGCTTGCTGGTGAATTGGCTTGCTGGTGGATTGGTTTGCTGGTGGATTGGCTTGCTGGTGGATTAGTTGGATGACAGCATGTGGGGGGGGGGGGGAGGGATTTCCTCAGTGTGATTAAGTCTTTCAAATGGCAACCTTAATAGCTTCGCACTGTTAGATCAAACGTTCAAATGGCATTTTGACTTCGCACTCCCTCCCCCAGTTTTTTTTTTTTCGATTTTGCTTACAGTGCCAGAAGATGCGGTTGTCTCTCTACATTATAGCACGATACGGCCCTGATTTCATGCCATGTTTCAGTAAGCAGGGCCACACAGACTGTGGTTACTGTCTGTATCTTTCACTTTCAGGGCGCTGTCGGACAGGGAGATCTGGAAGCCAAGGCTTCAAGGCCGCATGGCTAGTGCGATCGCCATGCACTGTGCAGGTTAGGTAGGTTGTTTATTTTTTGTGTATGCCAAGAAGTAAACCTCCATAATTTTACTAAGGATTCAAACCACTTAGTCAAGAAGGGTAAAACCCAACACTTAACAAAACAGACAATTAGACGCCCTTGTTGCTGGGCGGACCAGCTTTCGCCAGCTTTCACTGTTGCCTCAGATTTTCTAAAATCCTCAACGTTATCTCTTCATGCGGACCGTCAGCTTTGACATGCTCCAGCCAACTGTCGCCCCTGAAGTACGTCACGTGATCATTGGTTGTATCTTTCTGTTGAATTACACAGTTGGGATTTGCCTAAATGAGACAGACCATGAGGTTTTGAGTGGGCCAATTTGTGCTGGCTGGAAGGGACCTAGGACCCCATTACTGTTCTACTATTGAAACCCTTTTTGTCTGAACTGGGTATTTTCAAATGCACTGTTTGTGTGAGATGTGCATAGTGTCAGGGATTCTAGCTACGAGTTTTGTATGCTGATGATGTTGCTGCAGTGTTTTCAGACTGTCAGCAGGATGAGGTTGGCATCAAAATCAATATCTCACTCCCCGTGTGGGTTCCGGGGTCTGATTGTGGAGGGAGTGAGAAATTGGATCCATTGCCTCAATAACCAGCATGTCGTAAGTGAAGACTAATTAGGGGTTGGTTGTACTTCAAAGTCGGAGTGTATGTGCCTGAGACGCAAAGAACCAACAATCTGCGTTTACTCAAAACTCACATTCTAGAAGAAGACTAAAGAAGAGGACGAACAACCAGAACTTTCCGCAAGAGTTTACAAATGTGAACGTGAAGAGAAAAATTAATTTCTCAGTAACATTTAAAAGAGTGATTCCCCTTCTGCTTCTTATTTTCTTCTTCTTCTTCTTCTTCTTCTTCTTCTTCTTCTTCTTCTTCTTCTTCTTCTTCTTCTTCTTCTTCTTCTTCTTCTTCTTCTTCTTCTTCTTCTTCTTCTTCTTCTTCTTCTTCTTCTTCTTCTTCTTTCTTCTTCTTCTTCTTCTTCTTCTTCTTCTTCTTTTTTTACACGAGCAGTTGGAACTCTTGTGTTATGGTTGACCGTTTTAACAAGGGATGGACAAGACACAACAAAATAATACTGGCCAAGATCCAACTGCAGTTTAGATATGTTAAAAACAACCAAAGTCTCTCTCTCTCTCTCTCTCTCTCTCTCTCTCTCTCTCTCTCTCTCTCTCTCTCTCTCTCTCTCTCTTTCTCTTTTTCTCTCTCAACCCTTGGAAAACAAGGTGCATTCAGTCCTTCTCACTCACACATAATCACACATACACACTCAATCACACATACACACTCAATCACACATACACACTCAATCACAAACGTTCAATCACGCTCTAACTCACTAAATGTACCTCTAAAAACAAATTTCAAAAACCACGAATTGTATAAATATTTTAGTACTATAGACAGTTGAAATATATCAGCCACTTTACATATTACCAGCGTTGAAAGCAAATTAATTCCTCTTTGTATTGAAAAGCTCCATCCTTGCAATCTCCAGACACCATCAGGACTAGACAAGCGATTCAACACACTTTGTTTCCATGTGATGGTTTTCCCTTTCATTTCTAATCTTCCTTGGCTTCCCCTGAGGTGGCCCTTTTTCGCTGCTACAGAGACCACTTTATTAACACACTGACACGGCCCATCAGTCAAGAATCCCCGCAGTGACCACTAGTCCTACTTCTATCAACTCCACCAGACTGTACCTAAGCTTGCTCCAACCAGAGGAAATCAGTTCCTGTAATCAATAACTGGCTTACAACTAGTTCATTAATATGTTTATATTATGTACAATGTCACGTACTGGTGAAAGCTGGCGGATGAAAATATTTTATTGCAGACTAGACGAGAGTGTGTGGTCATTTTTCTGTCAGTGCATTTATCAGATTTAGCGCTATTGTTTTTTTTTTTTCCTTTCTTGTTCGTGGTGTCGGTTTAACTTGTCTTTCAGTTAGTAGCTCATTAGACCGGCAGACAGGAGAACTGACTGGCGGGTGGACAGACAGACAGACAGACAGACAGACAGACAGACAGACAGACAGACAGACAGACAACAGACAGACAGACAGACAGACAAGGAAGAAAGAAAGACAGACAGACAGACAGACAGACAGACAGACAGACAGACAGACAGACAGACAGACAGACAGACAGACAGACAGACAGACAGACAGACAGACAGACAGACAGACAGACAGACAGACAGGTCTTTCACAAAAGATAGGAAAAGACAATCGTGGTTTGACGTCAAACAAAACAATACACTTTGAGACACAATCCAGAAGACACCTCTTAAGCACTGGCCACTCATCAGACCTACTGCATTCCGTTTCTCTTTGTCAGACACAAAAGACAATCTCGCCTAGTAAACAAAGAACAATGAGAGTACTCGAGATTAGCAAGCGCGCGCACGCGCACACACACACACACACACACACACACACACACACATACATACACAACCGCTTGCACTGGATACATAGCCCCCAGAGCAGCGTGAGAGACGAAAGGTGCTCAGTCTCTGTCGACGGTCATGTAAACTTTGGATGGTCGGCACTTAAGATAAAACCGTCGGAGTCTTTAGCCTGTTGGTGCTGGCATCAACAAACTACCAAACACACATCGCCATGCGTGTACTCTCAAACTTCTCTTGCTTTGATTACAGAACTTGCTGGGCGAAGCTCTATTATAGTTTACCTGGCTCATCTATAATGTACTATAGTTTAACACGCACACCAATCTTGTGCTGTAGTTTAACATTATCACCAATGATGTGTTATATTTCAATTGTTTCTTTAATGTTGTGCTGTACTTTAACTTGGTTATTAATCTTCTGCTATAGTTGAAATGCTCACCAACAATGTGCTATAGTTTAACTGCTCGGCAATACTGTCCTGTAGTTTAACTGCTCACCAATACTGTGCTACAGTTTAACTGCCGAGCAATAATGTGCTACAGTTTAATTACTAACTAATATTGTGCTATAGTTTAGAAATACTGTGTTTAACCGCCTACCAGTGTTGTTCTATAGCCTACTGATCACCGGTGTTTTTCTATAATTTAACTGCTCACCAGTGTTCTATAGTTTAACTGCTAACCGGTGTTGTTCTATAGTTTAACTACTAACCGGTGTTGTTCTGTAATTTCACTGCTCACCAGTGCTGTTATATAGTTAAACTGCCCACCAGTGCTGTTATATAGTTAAACTGCCCACCAGTGCTGTTATATAGTTAAACTGCTCACCAGTGTTGTTCTATAGTTTAACTACTCGCTTAAATGTGCTATAGTTTAGCTAATCACCAATACGCAACTGCTGACCAATGTTGTGCTATAGCTTAATTGGCTCACCACCGTTGTCCAATAGTTTAACGCTCCCACCACTGTTGTTCTGTAAGTTAACTTCTTCACCACTGTTGTGCTATAATTTAACTCTCCCACTAATGTTACGCTGTAGATTAACACTCTTGCCGGTTATTATTATATCGTTAAACTCACTCACAGATGCTACACTATTCCAGAGAATAAGTTCGTAGTTTGACTCCCTGAAGCCGTACCATTACTGAGAACATCAAAGGAATCGTAAACAATTTTTTTTTTTAAATCACCACAAAAGTACTTGAAGTCAAGTACCACAGATTTCCCACACAAAGGACGGAGAAATACACTGCAATGTTTAAAATAAATGTCTTAATAATTCAAAGAATCACTAGGGAAACAACATTTGTATTGGCGCCAACGGACATCAATCACACATTGTCGTCTGCCGGAAACATCATTTCCAGCTAAAGGGACATAACCAGAGCACCTGTTAATCGCCCTTCCCGCCAAAACCAGGGGTGAAAAATCCCTGGAGTAATGTTTTCCACGTCAGGCCCTTATCCTTTCGCATAGCTAAAGACCCGTTCAGCGTATATTGGTGAAAGTCGTTCTTTTCTGTATTAAAATGCCGGGAAAACGAGGTGTTGAGTAGGAAGCGAGTCCAGATTGTCCCACAGTCTGATACCTTGTAGGGGTCGAAGGGAAGTAATCCCAAATGGTTTTGTTTCATGAATTGGAAGGATTGTGACGATAGTAATAACACTGACAAAAAATAATATTGATAATAATAAGAAACAGCTGAAAATAAGCCCTAGTACATTATTTAAAGAAAAAATTAATTTAAGACCCGGTCTTCTTTTCTTGAAAACCCGGTATATTGCAGGCAAGCAGGTGTAAAATAATAATGATCGTGACTGACTCCTTTCCGTTTTTCCAAACGACAGTGTTATATTAATTATTACTGTTTCGTCCTTTTCGTCCTTTTGCCAGGGGCAATATAGGCAGGCCATAAATATGGCCAATTGTCTGAACGCGGTTTCTGGGACCTCTCCACGGCGATCCTCATCCACATAGTGGCACTTTGTGTCATCGGGTGTTTGTCGCTTGTGGGGTGGAAAGTCAGTCAGTCAGTGTTATATTGTTCTATGAGAAGCTATAGGATTGAAAGCCATTGGCGATGACGAGTGTGACTTCTAGACCCTCCTGCATTAAAAATAAAAGTCTTCCACGATTATAGCATAGAAATTCAGAATCGTCGCTGCAAAACGTTTGTGTTCAGTGAGTTCCTTCTCATACGCTTAGCTCTCACACTTTCTGCAGTCATTTCTTCCATATTTTATGTTAGTCGTCCCCATGAGGAATGCAATTTTTCGTTATTTGCAGCCCCACTCTTGGCTTTTGCCGGTGGCCCTGAGTACAGCCAGGCCATAAATATGCCCTAACAGCTGAAAAGGGTTTCTGTGACCTCTCCACGGGTGATCCTCATCCGCATGGTGGCACTTTGTGTCACTGAGTGTTTATCGCTTTGTGTGATGTTCTGGTAGGATACAACAAAAGAAAGAGATTGCTTTTATTATTTTCATGTCCCTTTTTGATGTACTCCCTCCACACAACACGGTTCATGGCATTGTGTTCTCACGGGTCCAGCTCAATACCTGCATCATTCATATCCAGCTTACACACATTTGTCTGTGGTAGCGGAGGTCGGCCTGGACATCTTCTACACATGATTAATTCACCATAAAGGTTGTCCTTAGTGACTCTGTTGACCTCCATTCTCCAGACGTGACCCAGCCACTTGAGTCTTCGTACACTGAGTGTTGAGATAACTTGGAATACGTGCTGAATTAGTAAAATAGTTAATGAATATACCAAGCCGCGTAGAATTAAGAATTGACACGACAGCACTAGTGATATCTGTATAAGCGCTACGTCCCCATCTTCAGCAGCCAGGGCTAAGTTCCAATTTTAATTGTACCAGCAGAGTAAAGAAAAGGAGAGCAAAGGACATTTTATACGCTTGTGGTACATCGAATAAATGGTGCTAGATTACAGTGTTTATGGGTCAGCCTGTTCTCAGTGGTCATCCTCACGCCTCAAGATATTGCGTGGCACCTATTTTAGGCTGTCCGTCAAGAGAAAGAGCCCCGACCAGACTGTTTCTAAAAAGTCAAACTGGAAAGCAAAACGTAAATTCACCTATATTTTTTTCTTAGCAAAGAGCAAAATTTATTAATTTGCTCAACAGAAACAAAGAATCAGGTAAATAAAAGTATGGACGTTCAGACTTCAAAACAAAAGCGTTTTGTTGTGGATAACAGGTAAGGGGGAAAAACCCTAAATGCAGCTTTTTGTTTCGAACAAGAGTCTTTCGAGGGGGAAAAAAATAAAGCAGATGTGGACATCACAAAGCCAATAATTGTAATGCAATGTCTGCAAACAAGTTTGATTAAATAGTGTTTGGTCTAATAGTGCAATGAAAGAGGTAAGTTAAATATTAATTTGGTAAACAGTCTATTTGTTAGTCCGTTTGTCTTGTGGTTTAATTGTACATACACACACACACACACACCCTTACTCTTTTTGATCTCTCTTAAAAAGTAGCACACACGCATATATATATATATATATATATATATATATATATATATATATATATATATATATATATATATTATACACACACACACACAGATATACGTTCACAGACATACACGCAGACACACACACACACGGATACACACAGCATACGTACAGACACACACATATACACACACTGTCACAGACATAAGAGACATACGCAGACATGCTTACAGATATACACACAGCAAATCACACAGACATACGCAAACAGACACACACAGACACACACACAGACAGACCAAACACCCAGAACATACACACACATACACACAGACAAACATACAAAGTCACACACACAGACATACACGCACACACAGGCAGACAGAAACTCATCCACAGACACACTAGCCACACACACAAACACAAACACATGCAGACACACCGAGACACACAGACACACGCAGACATTATCAAACACACACACATATACACACAGATACACACGAAGCGACACACACGCCCCGACACACGCATGGTCACAGACACGCATACAGACACACACATACACGCACCAAAACACACACAGACACACACAAACTTACACGCAGACACACACACACTCAAACGCATACAGACAAACACAGAGACACACACATGCAGACACACACACACAGACACCGCCCACACACACACACACTGACATACACGAACACAGACACACATTCTAAGATATACACTTAGACTTATTCAGTTACCTATTCATATACACCTACACTTGCATACACAGACAAAAAGACAGGCAAGCAAGCAGGCAGACAGGCAGACAGACAGACAGACAGACAGACAGACAGACAGACAGACAGACAGACAGACAGACAGACAGACAGACAGACAGACAGACAGACAGACAGACAGACAGACAGACAGACAGACAGACAGACAGACAGACAGACAGACAGACAGACAGATTAGACAGACATATAGATAGATAGATAGATTAGATAGATTAGATAGATTAGATAGATAGATGGATGGATGGACGGACGGACGGACGGACGGACGGACGGACGGACGGGCAGGCAGGCAGGCAGGCAGGCAGGCAGGCAGGCAGGCAGATAGATAGATAGATAGATAGATAGATAGATAGATAGGTAGGTAGGTAGGTAGGTAGGTAGGTAGGTAGGTAGGTAGGTAGGTAGGTAGGTAGGTAGGTAGGTAGGTAGGTAGGTAGGTAGGTAGGTAGGTAGGTAGGTAGGTAGGTAGGTAGGTAGGTAGGTAGGTAGGTAGGTAGGTAGGTAGGTAGGTAGGTAGGTAGGTAGGTAGGTAGGTAGGTAGGTAGGTAGGTAGGTAGGTAGGTAGGTAGGTAGGTAGGTAGTAGGTAGGTAGGTAGGTAGGTAGGTAGATAGATAGGTAGATAGATAGATAGATAGATAGATAGATAGATAGATAGATAGATAGATAGATAGATAGATAGATAGATAGATAGATAGATAGATAGATAGATAGATAGATAGATAGATAGATAGATAGATAGATAGATAGATAGATAGATAGATAGATAGATAGATAGATAGATAGATAGATAGATAGATAGATAGATAGATAGATAGATAGATAGATAGATAGATAGATAGATAGATAGATAGATAGATAGATAGATAGATAGATAGATAGATAGATAGATAGATAGATAGATAGATAGATAGATAGATAGATAGATAGATAGATAGATAGATAGATAGATAAAGCCCCGTAAAAAAAAACACAAAACACGCAAATATGAAACAAAGTTCGCTCAGAAAAAAAATTGTTTGTCTATGGTTAGAGCATAAAACATTCTTTGAAGTGTCTTTGTTCCTTTGCATGTTTTTATTTATGCTCCCGTATTCATTAGGTGTATCTTTTTGTGTCGGGTAATGTTTTTCTAATTTATATGAGTTTATGCGCAACTGTCTAGAACAGTGATTCCCAAACTGTGCGCCGCTGCGCCCCGGGGAACCGCGACCTCTTCACAGGGACGCGGCGAAATATTCGAAAATACTATATATATTTTTTTTTTTTAAATAGTTTTTAAACATACAAATAGTCATACTTTTACTTAGGTGGAAACATTTTAATTGACTAAGAACAGTTTTGGAAACACTGCTCCAGAGCGAAAGCGAGAGACAGAGAAGAGAGAGAGACTTCTGGTCTGAAAATCCGTCAAAACTTGAAAAGAAACTAAAGTTGAAGAAACAACACAATAATATTCTCTATAATAAAAAAAAAAGTTCATATATTGATTTTTTTGGTGTGTGGCGAGGGGAAGGGGGTGAGGGCACCAGGACCTAGCGGTTCAAGGATCCTGATCCGCTCCCCCTCCCCACCCCCCCCCCATCCCCTTTTCCTTCCCCAAGCAAAATTGGTGTTATGGGTGTTACATGGTGGGGGGGGGGGGGCGCAGACCCACACCATGTGCATGTGTGTGCCCGTGTGTGTGTGTGTCGATGATCCTGGTTTGTGGTTCATTAAGCTCCGGGGTTCGAGCAGCCACTGGAATCAGATGACAGCTCAACTCTGCAAGAATTTTTTTTTTTTTAACGTATCCAGAAACCATGAGTTGTAAACCCTTTTGGCTCGGTACTATGGATATCGCAACCCTTCGGCCTTGATTCCATTATAGGTACCGTTAATCTGGCAGAAATGTGGCTTTTCTGCATACTCCCGGGAGTGAACCCGGACCACAAGGAGTTCGTCACCCGGCCGCCGCGAAAGTCAGGTTTAACCAACTTCGCTAGAGAGCCGGGCAACTCTACAAGAGCAATGGAGTGTAAGGTACTCATTTACACTTGAAAATCAAACGTGGATGCGGCGGAAGGCAAGGGGAATCCTTTAATTGTAATGCAGCCCCGTTAAGTAGCAAAGATAAGGGTGGAAAATAGTGACATGTTTTAGGATCTGAACACAGGGAGGGCGTTTTAAGGGCGAGGGTATAAAAACCTGACCAACAGTCAGAGGCCGATCTTGTCAAGTTGACAAGCCGAATGGTTTGCAGAGAGCAGCAATGGAAGGTTTTGTTCCTAGGAAAAGATTCAGGTGTCGATCAGGGCTATAGTGGACCCAGGATATCAAGGACACCTTGGAAATGGAATCTTACGAGGTAGGAAAGTGACCAAGAGACTGACTGGCTTTCCAGCGTGCCTTGGCGAGAACAACGTTCTGTAAAAACTTGCTTTATGATAATACTATTTATAAACTAACAAGCCCGGCGCGCTAGCTCATTTGTTTTAACCAGCCAGCGCGGCGACTAGGTGACAAACTCCTTGTGGTCCGAGTTCGCGCTCCATGGTAGGCAGACAAGCAAAATATTTCCGAGATAAAAAGGTCAAGGTCAAGGTAAAGGTAAAGGTCAAGTCCGGAGATGTGAACCAGCATCAATGAAAACGGTTATAAACCATAAGTGCTCTGACACCAGTACGGACAGCTGATAAGAAACTGTCCGCCTCTGTCGCCGTCCGCACGTAACACCGTAGCTACAGAGACGTTCCTCCATTTAGCCCAGAGTGTCAACTCTAGTACCCTTTTCCTAGAGGTTGGGTGAACCCAGGGAACCACCCAGTTTCGAACACAGACCGTGGCTGCAGCGAGTCGCAGCTGGATTTGAAAGCGAGCCTTCTATCGACTGCGCTAACGCGGCAGGCCGAAGGATTGCGCTACCCGTAGTACCGAGCCGAAGGGTTTACAACTCGTGTTTTCTGGATCACCTAAAAAAAAAATTGTAATAAACTAAAAATCAAGGGTCGGTTACTAAACAGTAAATGTTGAGAATCATCAAGTTCCAAAGGTTCGATTTTCTTCTTTTTATAATTGAAAACATATTTCTCAATACATGTTATGGTTGTTGTTACATTATATGCAGCTGTTATATAAGATGCTATATTAGATGTAGTTACATTAGATGCAGTTATATTAGATGTAGTTACATTAGATGTAGTTACATTAGATGTAGTTATATTAGATGTAATAGCAGCAACATTAGCAGTAGTAGTAGTAACTACTACTAGTAGTAGAAGTAGTAGTAGTAGTAGTAGTAGTAGTAGTAGTAGTAGTAGTTGCTGTTATTGTAGTTGTAGTAGCAGCAATAGCAGTAGTAGTGCTTGTAGTAGTCGCAACATCAGTATCAACGACAACATAAATAGTAGCGTTCATCTTTCATCTTTAAAAAAAAAACTGTCACAGCTGTTACAAGCACAGTCGTTAGCTCGGCACTCGTGTTTACTGGCCAGGCTACGGGTATTTCTGTAATGATGTTGGAGGACAGCGGCCACTAATGGAGTCACAGCGTGGATTACGTCAGGACTCTTGTGAGTGGGTGTGAATTACTCCAGACTGTGATCCCCAGATGTGTTGTATGTTGATTCACTGTGCCATACACACCGAATGTTGCATTTGTGTGGGGAATGTTGACAGCGAGTATCAAGGTATTAAGATGTACGTGAAGCTTTCCTTCTGTCCTCCAACCTTCCATTCTCTTTCCTTAATTTTTTTTTTCGTTTATGCTTTTCTTCTTCGTTACAGTATCTTTTTTTTTACTCATTCTCTACAACCTCTGTTCTTTCTTTCTTTTGTTTTTCTTTCTTTCCCTCTCAGGTTCTATTCCTATTATCTGCTTTTCTGCCTTCATGTCACCCTGCCTGCAAATCTGTCTGTCTATGATACCATTCTTGCGACCTAGAAAATGTAAAGAGTCAAAACTTGACATCCATAATTCCAGTATGTGAAACTGGGTTACCTTCACACTGATGGTACACGAACGATGCATGCGGTTGCAGATCGCTAGATGTGGAGAAGGATGCCGGTCAGCAAGACACTTGATCGTGATGATAACCCACCTGTCTAATTTGCAAGCGGTTTTACAATCTTCAGATAACATCCCCCCCCCCCTACCCCCCCCCCCCGGTCTATGTTAAACTAGACCTATTGGATGTTTATCACTGTAATCAAGCTTATGTCTTTTTAAGTATTGCATGTACTGGTTAGTCTAGTAGTGATGATTTGTGCACATTTAACATGATAAAAGATGTTTACTGAGTATAGGGCACAACAACTCCAACGGCACAGGACAAACAGTCTCCGCCAGTACAGGACACAACAGTCTGCACCAGCACAGGACATAACAGTCTCCCACAGCACAGGACATAACAGTCTCCGCCAGCACAGGACATAACAGTCTCTCACAGCACAGGACATAACAGTCTCTCACAGCACAGGACATAACAGTCTCTCACAGCACAGGACATAACAGTCTCTCACAGCACAGGACATAACAGTCTCTCACAGCACAGGACATAACAGTCTCTCACAGCACAGGACATAACAGTCTCCCACAGCACAGGACATAACAGTCTCCACCAGCACATGACACAACAGTCTGCACCAGCACATGACACAACAGTCTGCACCAGCACAGGACATAACCGCTTCTACCAGCACATGACACAACAGTCTGCACCAGCACAGGACATAACCGCTTCTACCAGCACATGACACAACAGTCTGCACCAGCATAGGACATAACAGTCTCCCACAGCACAGGACATAACAGTCTCCCACAGCACAGGACATAACCGCTCCTACTAGCACATGACACAACAGTCTGCACCAGCACAGGACATAACAGTCTCCCACAGCACAGGACATAACAGTCTTCCACAGCACAGGACATAACAGTCTCTCATAGCACAGGACATAACAGTCTCCCACAGCACAGGACATAACAGTCTCTCACAGCACAGGACATAACAGTCTCCCACAGCACAGGACACAACAGTCTCTCACAGCACAGGACATAACAGTCTCCCACAGCACAGGACATAACAGTCTCTCACAGCACAGGACATAACAGTCTCCACTAGCACAGGACATAACAGTCTCCGCCAGAACAGAACATAACAGTCTCCCACAGCACAGGACATAACAGTCTCCGCCAGCACAGGACATAACAGTCTCTCACAGCACAGGACATAACAGTCTCCGCCAGCACAGGACATAACAGTCTCCCACATCACAGGACATAACCGTCTCTCACAGCACAGGACATAATCGCTTCTACCAGCACATGACACAACAGTCTGCACCAGCACAGGACATAACAGTCTCCCACAGCACAGGACATAACCGCTTCTACCAGCACACGACACAACAGTCTGCACCAGCACAGGACATAACAGTCTCCACCAGCACAGGACATAACCGCTTCCACCAGCACAGGACATAATAGTATACACCAGCACAGGACATAATAGTATACACCAGCACAGGACATAACAGTCTTAACCAGCACAGGACATAACAGTCTTAACCAGCACAGGACATAACCGCTTCCACCAGCACAGGACACAACAGTCTCCACCAGCACAGGACATAATAGTATACACCAGCACAGGACATAATAGTATACACCAGCACAGGACATAACAGTCTCCAACAGCACAGGACATAACAGTTCCCACCAGCACAGGACATAACAGTTCCCACCAGCACAGGACATAATAGTATACACCAGCACAGGACACAACAGTCTCCACCAGCACAGGACATAACAGTTCCCACCAGCACAGGACATAACAGTTCCCACCAGCACAGGACATAACAGTCTCCACTAGCACAGGACATAACAGTCTCCGCCAGAACAGAACATAACAGTCTCCCACAGCACAGGACATAACAGTCTCCGCCAGCACAGGACATAACAGTCTCTCACAGCACAGGACATAACAGTCTCCGCCAGCACAGGACATAACAGTCTCCCACATCACAGGACATAACCGTCTCTCACAGCACAGGACATAATCGCTTCTACCAGCACATGACACAACAGTCTGCACCAGCACAGGACATAACAGTCTCCCACAGCACAGGACATAACCGCTTCTACCAGCACACGACACAACAGTCTGCACCAGCACAGGACATAACAGTCTCTCACAGCACAGGACATAACAGTCTCTCACAGCACAGGACATAACAGTCTCTCACAGCACAGGACATAACAGTCTCTCACAGCACAGGACATAACAGTCTCTCACAGCACAGGACATAACAGTCTCTCACAGCACAGGACATAACAGTCTCTCACAGCACAGGACATAACAGTCTCCCACAGCACAGGACATAACAGTCTCCACCAGCACATGACACAACAGTCTGCACCAGCACATGACACAACAGTCTGCACCAGCACAGGACATAACCGCTTCTACCAGCACATGACACAACAGTCTGCACCAGCACAGGACATAACCGCTTCTACCAGCACATGACACAACAGTCTGCACCAGCATAGGACATAACAGTCTCCCACAGCACAGGACATAACAGTCTCCCACAGCACAGGACATAACCGCTCCTACTAGCACATGACACAACAGTCTGCACCAGCACAGGACATAACAGTCTCCCACAGCACAGGACATAACAGTCTTCCACAGCACAGGACATAACAGTCTCTCATAGCACAGGACATAACAGTCTCCCACAGCACAGGACATAACAGTCTCTCACAGCACAGGACATAACAGTCTCCCACAGCACAGGACACAACAGTCTCTCACAGCACAGGACATAACAGTCTCCCACAGCACAGGACATAACAGTCTCTCACAGCACAGGACATAACAGTCTCCACTAGCACAGGACATAACAGTCTCCGCCAGCACAGAACATAACAGTCTCCCACAGCACAGGACATAACAGTCTCCGCCAGCACAGGACATAACAGTCTCTCCCAGCACAGGACATAACAGTCTCCGCCAGCACAGGACATAACAGTCTCCCACAGCACAGGACATAACAGTCTCCCACAGCACAGGACATAACCGCTTCTACCAGCACATGACACAACAGTCTGCACCAGCACAGGACATAACAGTCTCCCACAGCACAGGACATAACCGCTTCCACCAGCACAGGACACAACAGTCTACACCAGCACAGGACATAACAGTCTCCACCAGCACAGGACATAACCGCTTCCACCAGCACAGGACATAACAGTCTACACCAGCACAGGACATAACAGTCTACACCAGCACAGGACATAACAGTCTTAACCAGCACAGGACATAACAGTCTACCAGCACAGGACATAACCGCTTCCACCAGCACAGGACATAACAGTCTCCACCAGCACAGGACATGACAGTCTACACCAGCACAGGACATGACAGTATACACCAGCACAGGACATAACATAACCAGTCTAAACAGTTCAAACCCACCAGCACAGGACATAACAGTCTCCCACCAGCACAGGACATAACAGTCCCACCAGCCAGGACATACCAGCACAGTTCCCCACAGGACACAACAGTCTACACCAGCACAGGACACAACAGTCTACACCAGCACAGGACATAACAGTCTCCACCAGCACAGGACATAACAGTCTCCACCAGCACAGGACATAACAGTCTCTTCACAGCACAGGACATAAATCGCTTCTACAGCCAGACACAACAGGACATAACAGTCTCCAACACACACAGCATAAACAGGACATACACAACAGTCTGCCCACCAGCACAGGACACAACAGTCTCTCACCAGCACAGGACATAACAGTCTCTCACCACAGCACAGAAACATCTAACAGCAGTCTCCCACAGCACAGGGACAACAGGACAGCACACCAGTCTCTCACAGCACAGGACATAAACAGTCTCCCCAGCACAGGACATAACAGTCTGACCACCGCACATGACACAACAGTCTCACCAGCACAGTAACAGTCTGTCACCAGCAACGGACATAACCGCTTCTACAGCACATGACACCAACAGTCTGCACCAGCACAGGGGACATAACCGCTCTCTACCAGCACCAAGGACATAACAGTCTCCCACAGCACAGGACATAACAGTCTCCCACAGCACAGACATAACAGTCCTACTACACAACAGTACAGGCACCAGCACAGGACATAACAGTCTCCCCAGCACAGGACATAAACAGTTCCTTCCCAGCACAGGACATAACAGTCTCTCATAGTACAACATAACATATCCCTCAGTACAGGACACAACAGTCTACTCCCAGCACAGGACACAACAGTCTACCACAGCACAGGTAACGTCTCTCACACAGGACATAACAGTCTAACACAGCACAGTAACAGGACAGCAAGACAGTCTACTAGCACAGACATCACAGTCTCCGCCAGAGCAAACATACCAGTCTCCCACAGCCAGGACATAACAGTCTCCGCCAGCACAGGACCATAACAGTCTCAGGAGCACAGGATCTACAGTCATCCGCCAGCACAGGGAATACAACAGTCTCCCATACAGGACAACCGTCTCTCACACACAGTCGCTTCCAGCACAGACACAACAGTCTGCCACCAGCCACAGGACATAACAGTCTCCCACAGCCAGGACATAACCGACAGCACACGAGTCAACATTCTGCACCAGCACAGGACATAACAGTCTCCACCAGCACAGGATCATAACATTGATTACCACCCAGCACCAGAACATAATAGTATACACCAGCAGGACATAAATAGTATACAGGCACAGGACATAAACCGTCTTAACCAGCACAGGACAGCAGTCTTAAAAGCACATCATTAACCGCTTCCACCAGCACAGGACCACAACAGTCTTCTACCAGCACAGCACACCACACAGGACATAATCGTATACACCAGCACAGGACATAACAGTCTCCAACAGCACAGGACATAACATTCCACAGCACAGGACATAACAGTCTCCACCAGCACAGGACAATAACAGTATACACGAGGACACAACAGGCACAGGACATAACAGTTCCCACCAGCACAGGACATAACAGTTCCCACCAGCACAGGACATAACAGTCCCCACCAGCACAGGACATAACAGTTCCTACCAGCACAGTACACAACAGTCTCCGCCAGCACAGGTTAATGTTTATTACTGCCGGAAACACAGAGATGAGTCCACACAACTTAGCACCTGAAATTGCCGAGCATGCTACAGTCTAACACTGTAAACTGTATGCTGTTGACAAGTGAACTCATCTGACATACTCACATGTAATAAGACAATGATGTATGGTACATATGTAGCTTCGGGGAGCAACTCAACTCACAGCTGTCGTTGTAAAGGTTACTGGACGATATAAATGTCTCATGGTACAACATGTAGAAGAGGAATTAAAATCTAATCAGTCGTTCGTTTTCTTCTTTGGGGCATGAAGTCTCATCAGCAGGTTTTTTTGTACTTTATTATATTATTATTATTAGGGATTATAAGAAAAAGTTGTTGCGTATCCCTAGAGGGGATCGTTGCAGAACCAACCCTATAAGGACCCCTCGCTGTTGTGTCTCTCTAAACAAATCGACGAGGTAGTTTGCCTATTGCTTTCGTTTCGTTTCTTTACCACTCGAAACCAACGCAAGGGTTAAAAGTTTACGGGGATCGACTTCTCTCCCGGCAGTTTTTTATTTTATTTATATTATTTGGAATTAAAAGATACATATATTAAATGAGCATGGCAGATAAATAGGTAAAGTTTTAAACGAGTTTGCCTGACAATTCTCACCCCTTTAAAAAATAAAGTAGCTCTGTTAGTTTATTCGGTCGCTCTGGTTATCTGTCTGCCTGCCAGTCTGTCTTTGCCCACTTAAACAAGTTGAGTTGAGTCAAGAATTGACATCACAGCACTCGGGGCATTCCCTATGCATGCTCCGTCCTCATCTTCAGCAGCCAGCGCAAAGTTCCAATACTGATGGTACTGGTCACAATCTGGTTAAAAGTCCGTCTTGCCTTTCCTCTGAGTGTAGTGAGCCGGCCAGACCCTCTGGTTACCCCCAGGTGCCTCATTCTCTCCAGGCCATAATAATCTTCTTTCTCTACTGATTCCGTTGCTGGTTCCCAAAGCTTAAAAAACAACTTAAACAACTATTTGGGAACCGCTGGTTCAAGCTGGCATACTTTCATGAGGTGTTCACACACAGCATATTCTTTTCATTTTTCTTTCAGGGCAAGTGTTTATTTTTGGGGAAATGATTAGTTCAAATAATCCCAGAGATTTGCGGATCCTCCCCTAGTCTGCGAGACTGGTGTTTTTGCAAGGAGATGAATATCTGAGTGAGTAAACTTCTCTTGGGAGATATTTTGGTTCATCTACTTCACAGGCGCCATGGAATGTCAAGGTGATTGTTTGCATTAGTTTTGGTGATAGCCGCTTTTACATCTGTTGACTATAATATCAACTTCTCTGTTATTATCAAGTTCTCAGCCTATTATATCAGTTTCTCAGTTAACATCACACTCTCAGCCTATTATGTCAACTTCTCAGTTAACATCACATTCTCAGCCTATTATATCAACTTATCTGTTATTATCAAGTTTTCAGCCTATTATATAATCTTCTCAGGTAATATCAAAATCTCAACCTATTATATCACCTTCTCAGTAATATCAAATTCTCAGCCTATTACATCAACTTCTCAGTTAATATCAAATTCTCAACTTATTATATCAACCTCTCAGATAATATCAAATTCTTAACCTATTATATCAACTTCTCAGTTATATCAAATTCTCAGCCTATTATATCAACTTCTCAGTCTTTACTATAAACTTCTCAACATATGATACAGATGTCTCACTCTAGAACATTTCCACAGTTTTGGAGAAGCAGTATCACATTAACTGTCAGAGATCAGTTGCAGACCGACTCCTTTGGAGAAACGGTTGTCGCAGTTTGAAAGTGGCCAAACGCAGCAATCTATAGAGAGGAGATATCTGAGAGAAACCCAGTTTCGGAACGACAGACCGTCTTTATGTGGATAATGTGGTAGAGACGGCCACTGTCGTATGAGATTTCAGTCACAGGAGACGCAAGTCCTAAAACCAGAGGAACAACTCTAGGGATCTCGGGGACTGAAGGTTACCTACTGGTTCTGAAGATTTCTGTCATCTTCTATAATGGTGATAATAATAACAGTGATAACACTGCATTCTAAAAATGCCAATGCTATTAAAGTTGGTAGTCCTGTTTAGCACTGAAGCAACAGCAACTTATGGTGCTGCCACACCCCCCCCCCCCCCACACACTCACACACACACACAAACTGCCAATTGCTGCCTTTATTTTACCACCTTTGTGGTGAAAACGGGGAGGGGGTCTTTGAGCCTAGGGATTTACGGCCGCATGGCTAGTGCTATCGCCACGACTGTGCAGGTAAGGATTTGTTTCCCCCCGACAGAAAAAAAAATCCCCTGCCTTACCTAGGATTCGAACCCTGGTCTCCGGCCTGAGAGTCCAGCGTCCTTACCATTAGACCAGCGGCTGTTGATGCTGCTGCTATAACAATTACAACAATTACTACTAATATTACCACTACTAATTCCCCGTGTGGGTTCCAGAATACCACTTTGGTGAGGGGGAAGGGATGGGGGTGGGGGGGGGAGGGGCGTGATAGACACACTGCCTCTCTAACAAGCACCCTTGATTTGTATTTATATTGATAGAAATGGAAGGACAGGATGCTTTTCCGATAAATACGATCAAAAGGAACTCTAAAACGAACGTTGATGAGAGAGGCCAAAGCTGCTTGACTGGAATACTACATCCATGATATTGAACTAATTACACAAGATCTAACGGAATAAGGGAAATAGATTGCGAGACCTATGTGTCAAATACTGGAACAACAGGAACATGAAAAAGTAGAAGAAAAGAAGGCAGAAGATGGAGAAGCAGCAGTAGCAGAAGAAGAAGAAGAAGAAGAAGAAGAAGAAGAAGAAGAAGAAGAAGAAGAAGAAGAAGAAGAAGAAGAAGAAGAAGAAAAGAGAAGAATAAGAAAAAAAAATAAGAAGAAGAAAAAAAAGAAGAAGAAGAAGAAGAAGCGCTGAAAATAAAAATACAAGTTTAATAAGAAGAAAAAAAGGAGAGGGGGGGGGGGGGGCAATAAAGTTTTGTAACTTCAGAAAAGCACAGCGGCAGTTTTGTCAACTTGTCCTAAAGTATTAGAAAATGTACACAGAACATGCCTTTATTAAAACATTTACACCCTTTTCAGACGGTTTTGTGGTGGCCACAAGACAACTCCGAAAGGTAGACAAGCCGGCACACAATATAGAGACGACAAACTCGATGCGTTCAATGCCGAAGTCAGACGCCTGCTGGGAGGTTATTTTACGGGTCACTGAACACGTATGGCAGCGACAAGAAAGAGAATGCTACAACTGAACAAGTAAAGAAAACCCACGGAAATCACCAGGTTGGTAACAGACAATATTAAACATGGGAAGCCAAATAGAAAGCCAACATATAGGTTTCCTACAGAACGTGACTACAAAATAGGTGCAAGTAAAGTCAGCAAAGAACCGTTCTGATGTTAGTGGGGTAACAAATGTACTATGCCAGATACAGTCTGAAGTTACATAACCTCACCTCGTCCCCGCCGCCCCCTCCCCTCCCCACTTTTCCTTTTCTTTTTATATTTCACTTTTTTCTCTTTATAGGCTAGTCTATACTCGATGGCTGAAGTGATCTACATCACCCCAACGGTAACTAGAGCTTTTGATTTTTATGTTGTCTAGTGTGTTCTTCTATCTTTCTACTTCTTTCTATGAGTGCCGATCAATACACTTTCTGTTACTTGATTAATACATCACCCCAAGCGCATTTACTTTCGAGACCTGGTTCTTATGTTAGCTTGGATCGCACTGTCAGCCAGGTTCACTTTTGACTGTACCAGGTTTTTCGCCAGTGACACAGATAAGTATCATTTATTTTGTACATTGGAGTCCTATGTAGTCACTTTATAGTTATATCATATTTGTGTCTGTGTGCTGTGTTGTTCTTTGTCTGCTGATAAAGGCTAATTGCCGCGACGTCTTTTGTTTGTACAGTGAGATCAATTTTTTCAAGCCCACACAAACTGTTTGTTCATTCTCAGTCCTTTTTCTCTTCCATATCTTCTTCTTCTTCGCGTTCACTGGCTGTAAACTCCGGTGGAAAGTTCTGGTTGTTCGGTCACTTCTGGACTGCAGTCCTGTTCCAGAACCTGAGTGTTGCGTGTGCATCAGTTTTACAGATCTGTATGCAGACTGTTGGTTCCCAATTAGTCGACTCTTACGACATGCTTTTGGGTAGGCAGTGGTCTATTCTTGTTTTTTTCCCATAGTAGGGCCCTGGAACCCACACGGGGATCTCTTCCATATAATTTCCCTACCCTTTTAAAAACTTGTTTATGTGATAAAATATCAAATATAAAAGATTATACACGACACTATATAGTCTATATCAACCCCTAGACGTGACAGTGAATCATGATAAGTTAGTGAACAAGTTAGGCGGATCCTCACATAGACCTACCGACACACATACACATTTCCATAAGCTTTACATTTGTAAGTCTTTAGGAGAATGCTTAAGATTGTATGAGCAGGGGAAAAAATGAGTAATTAGAAAATATCAAAAAGATGAAGATGGAGACACCATATTAAAACTGCAGAAAGAGATAGTCATCATTTCTCAGCTACATCATGAGACCAGACTGGCTGGAATAGTGGAGCATGCAAAGACAGGAAGGATTCATAGAAAGAGACTGAGGCAAACAACTTAGAGAAGGTTCTCAACAGATCTTATAGCACCAGGAGGCGACACAACATGAATGCATACATGCGATTAGAGTTCGTAAGCTGTATAGAATCATGCTCGCCGACGCCAGTCGACACATTTAGTCACTGTACAGTCTTCACTTAAATACATATGTAATCATTGTACATTTTATACTAGAATACATTCACTTAAATTCTACACTAAAAAACACTTTAATAATTCAGTAAATTCTATGCAGTTCGACCCTGCCTTAAATGAGTACCTTAATAAGTACTTGGAAGTAAAGGCGACCGGCATGGTCTTGATCATATTACCTAAAGGGAAAAATGATCTATGAACTATAGATTGAGCCCAATGTACCCAATACACACGAAGGCGTGGAAATGGGTTCTTATTTGACATGCTTGCAAATGGAGCGTTTTTCTGGTGGCACGCAACGGAACGTAGCACTGGCACCTTTTTTAAGTCATTTCTTTCAGCGCTACTGTAATAGACAATTTGTGGTGAGTATCAAACATTTTAGTAGACACTTTGTGGTGAGTACCGGCACTTTTTTTTTTTTCGGGAAAAAAAAAAAACCTGATCATAGTTATATTTCATATAAATGTGACTTCCACTTTCTCAAGACATCTTGCATTCCTCGCTAGTGGAAGTGCTCCACTTTACAACTTTCCTTCTTCGCCCAAGATTTCCCCCCAAAGAACAACCGGTAAACAAAACATCAAACACAACTCTGTGAAACACCAGGAGAAAGTTGTTCTGGCTGAATCCTCTGGAATCCTGCAAATCCTGCAGATCACACGTTACATCAGCTCCGAGGTCAGGCCGGTGAGTTTCTCCCACACGTGCACCACACGGTCCTCTCGGCGCGGCCTGGGCCTCATTTTGTGTGTACGAGCTCACCCACATAGACAACCAATCTCAGTTGGGAATGACGGCTGACGAAAGGAACAGATTCTCAAGGAATCTTTCATCTTTTTTCCGCCACAACAAAATAATACGAGTACACATTGAGGAAACATGGGGCGCAACCTACAACATTGCGGAAGCATGGGGGGGGGGGGGGGAGCAAGTACAACATTGAGGAAACATGGGGCACAGCCTACAACATTGAGAAAACATGGGGCACAGCCTACAACATTGAGGAAACATGGGGCGCAGCCTACAACATTGAGGAAGCATGTGGGTGGGGGGGGGGGAGCAAGTACAACATTGAGGAAACATGGGGCACAGCCTACTACATTGAGGAAACATGGGGCACAACCTACTACATTGAGGAAACATGGGGCACAGCCTACTACATTGAGGAAACATGGGCCACAACCTACAACATTGAGGAAACATGGGGCACAACCTACAACATTGAGGAAACATGGGCCACAACCTACAACATTGAGGAAACATGGGGCACAACCTACAACATTGAGGAAACATGGGCCACAACCTACAACATTGAGGAAACATGGGACACAACCTACAACATTGAGGAAACATGGGCCACAACCTACAACATTGAGGAAACATGGGGCACAACCTACAACATTGAGGAAACATGGGGCACAACCTACTACATTGAGGAAACATGGGGCACAGCCTACAACATTGAGGAAACATGGGGCGCAGCCTACAACATTGAGGAAACATGGGGCGCAGCCTACAACATTGAGGAAACATGGGGCGCAGCCTACAACATTGAGGAAGCATGTGGGTGGGGGGGAGCAAGTACAACATTGAGGAAACATGGGGCGCAGCCTACAACATTGAGGAAACATGAGGCACAGCCTACAACATTGAGGAAACATGGGGCGCAGCCTACAACATTGAGGAAACATGGGGCGCAGCCTACAACATTGAGGAAACATGGGGCGCAGCCTACAACATTGAGGAAGCATGTGGGTGGGGGGGGGGGGCAAGTACAACATTGAGGAAACATGGGGCACAGCCTACAACATTGAGGAAACATGGGGCACAGCCTACAACATTGATGACGGCTGACGAAAGGAACAGATTCTCAAGGAACTTTCATTTTTCCGCCACAACAAAATAATACCAGAACACATTGAGGAAACATGGGGCGCAACCTACAACATTGCGGAAGCATGGGGGGGGGGGGGGGAGCAAGTACAACATTGAGGAAACATGGGGCACAGCCTACAACATTGAGAAAACATGGGGCACAGCCTACAACATTGATGAAGCATGAGGGGCAGCCTATAACATTGTGGAAGCATGGGGGGGGGGGGCAGCCTACGACATTGAGGAAGCATGGAGAGTGGGTTGGCAACCTACATCATTGAGGAAGCATGGGGGGAGGGGGAGTGGGAGTGGGAGGCTGCCTACGTCAGGTACTTCTGTAACAATGTAAATGAAATAACATAATAAAAACCACAGTGATTTCAAACAGTTAAACATTATTATTTTTTACGTGCGATTTTCAAACGATATTCTTTCATCTTTCCTGGATACAAATTAAGAGTAAAAGGAGGGGCAATGGAGAAAGGGAATAACAGCTGAAAACCAAAATTAATAACAATTCAACAAAGTATTAAATAAATAAAAGTGTATGCTTGTTTCTAAACAGCGTTAAATTCTCGTCAACATTTAAGCATTATTATTATTATTTTTATTATTATTAATAGTATTAGTGATGGGATATGAACAGTCTTATCAATAATAGTCCTAAAATTGCTGGTTAGAGTGTAAGCAGTAGTGATAATGTTAGTAGTAGTAGTAGTAGTAGTAGTAGTAGTAAGAGTAGTAGTAGTAATAGTTGTTGTTGTAGCAGTAGTAGTAACAGTGGCAGCGGCAGCATCAGTAGCAGTAGTAGAAGTGCATCTGCAGCAGCAGTAACGGCTGTAGTAGTGGCAGGAACAGTAGTTGTAGAACAACAGCAGCAGCAGCGACAAAGACATCGTCATCATCAACTGCATCTATAGTATTAGTGGGTAGTAGTTGGAAGAAACATAGAACATATCATTGTTTTATTCTATCCATACCAAGAAAACACAGCATCCCTGTAACCCCACAGCTTTGTTGGCAAGTCCTCACTCTCTCTCTCTCTCTCTCTCTCTCTCTCTCTCTCTCTCTATATATATATATATATATATATATATATATATATTATATATATATATATATATATATATGTGTATATATACACACACACACACATATATATATAATATATATATATATATATATATATATATCAGACCAACAGCTCACCCAGGGATCTATTTCAAACATTCAAGTCAGATGGAGCCATTGGCTGCCTAAGTCGCCTCCTAGGTCACGTAGGCATGAACATAAACCCCACAGGCAGCGCGAATTGAAAGCCCATAACAACACGCCAATGAAACACTAAGCTGCCTCAATGCAGCATAACGCGAAAGAAGAAATTGGTATCATTACAATGCTGGTCGGGAAATCTGAAATCCCTTAGAAGGGGAAACAAACAAGAGCAGAGAGGATTCAAATCTGGAATAATGGGATTTTAAAAGAAGAAAATACATTAAAACAAAACGGAAGGGGAAAAGCTTATATTGTTATGGTATTTCTTATCCACCCCCTCGTCGTCCCCCTCCTCATTATTAATATTAACAGAAACATCCCGAAATCAGACGAATGCTAGGACTAAAGCCAGTCTTACAGGTCATCAAAGACCAACACATGAAGTGGTTTGGACACCTACAAGAATGCCCTGGTACTATCTGCCACAGCGAGCCACGCTAAAACGTTACAGCGGGTATAGAGCGAGTGGAAGACCTCGGAAAGATGAAGTGATGGCATTAAGAACAGTCTTACAGAAATGAACATCAGTCTTAATAGTGCTCTTGACAGAGCCCATCAACGAACATTACATCTCCTCCCGACACTTCGATGAGGAGGTACAAGGTGGGAGAGAATAAGAAGAAGAAGAACATAATAAACATAACTGAGCCCTTGACCAGTTGAGTCGTCGGGGTATATCGATGGAAACACTAGGACACTAAATCTGCCATCTTTCTTTGTCTCCCGCGTGATAAATAAGTGTATGAAAACTTAATCGTGTTAATTTCTTGATGTTTTCACCCCAGGCTTTTCTTTACCCTCCTCATCTTCAACTACGCCTCTCCCCTCCCTCTTCCAGTGTTCCTTAAATTACAGTCTTTGCATTCGAATAATGTCTCACCACGTGCCCAAACTAAGCTAGCTTGCGATGTTTTCACCACTGCCAAGAGAGGCTCCTGATGTCCCGCAATTTGTATAGCTGGTCTCTGACATATTTTTTAGTTTTGTGTTCTAAATAACTAAAATAAAATGCCTCTACAGCATTTACATTCGAAAGTCTGAATCCTTCTTTCCATTTCCACAATGAGAGTCCAACTGTGATGAGAGTCCAACTGTGATGAGAGCCCAACTGTGATGAGAGTCCAACTGTGATGACAGTCCAACTGTGATGAGAGTCCAACTGTGATGAGAGTCCAACTGTGATGAGAGTCCAACTGTGATGAGAGTTCAACTGTGATGAGAGTCCAACTGTGATGAGAGTCCAACTGTGATGAGAGTCCAACTGTGATGACAGTCCAACTGTGATGAGAGTCCAACTCTGATATCCATAGAATCTAAACAGACAATACCAGTGATTTGTATAATTTGGCCTTTACTGAGATGTTGCTTTTGCTCTTCCACATCGTATTCAGCTGGGTCTTCGCCGCTTGGTGTCGTATCAAGCAACCATATGCAATTTCACACATGGTAAGCAATTGCGGCTGAGACTTTCTACAGAAGGCTATACATGTGTGGGTTTGGTGAGTGGTGTATGTGTGTTATACTGTCGAAACCAACACTAGGCGGTCTGCTGCCAAATCGCTCGCAGCTAGGATCGAACCCGGCAGCCCGGAATTACGATGCGTGTTTGCAACTAATCAGTTGACCTATGCACTTAGGAGAAGATAAATCTATTAAAGTATGTCGTATACCTCCCCTCTCCCCCCACACACACACATAATAGAAACAGCTTACAGCCAACATTGTCATGTCGTCCACTTGGACACACCTGGGGATCGTCACCGGAGTTATGGAGTTCGTGCTTTGTGCGGTGCTCTCGTCAGGCGGCTAGTCGTTCTGCAAAGAAAGACCGAGCCATATGGGATAAAACCCGGTGCAATGACGTCGACCCTATCGACTTTAACCTTTAACACCTGGACTCCTACAGCGCACTGTTTACACCTGAGAGGTCATGGTCAAACCTTTGACCTCAGGCTCTGATCTGAAGGTCGTGGGTTTCGTTCCACGACGTGTCGTTAAGTTCACGAGTCCAATATATATATACATACAGAACCCTAGGGGACGTCTATAAAGCTACACAGTTCGTGCTTTGTGCGATACTCTAGTCACCTAGCATGTTGTTCTGCCAAGAGAGACGGAGCTGTATGGGATAACATCTGGTGCAATGAAGTTGATTCTCTCGACTTTAACCTTTGGCCTTTTAAAATGATTTTTCAACGAATGTGGGGGGGCCGACACAAAGAGAACTTTGGGGTGCGCTAGGAGGGCTGAACCTAACTAAACAAAATATTGATGAGTGGGAGAAGGCGGAAGGAGGGCGGGGGGTGAGGGGGTCTGAATTACTTGAGCTTCCTGGTTGGCGCTCCCCTACCCAGGTCTTACAAACAGGTGGTATATCATGAGCCTATAAGATAGGAGACAGATTTGATGAGTCAGTCAGCACACAGACAGGTGTGATAACTCACTATCAAATACAAGGGAGAAAACTCGACTTGATGAACGTCCATTAGTATAGATCAGACACCTGTCTTTTAGGTATCCCACTGTCCTATCTGTGTGTCAGCACTCCAGCCTGATGGGAGACTTTCCAGTCAACCTGGTTTCTTATCGTCAAGAAAACGTACAAGCAAGCAATGTTGCAGTCTGTCAGATTTTAAACCTATCAATGTACCTTCTATGAGACCTCTCCCCCTTCTCTCTCTCTCCCCCCCCCCCCCACCCCCAATCACCTCATCTTCTTTTCTTTCCAATGGGTTTCAGTTTTTCCAATAAATCCTGGGCCTTAAGTTTTCAATAGATCGAAAGACCATTTGCTCTAAAGCGATCCTAGAGGGTCAGTGCCATCAACTTTCACATGATCTAAAGATCATTTTCTTCGATATAATTCAGGAAGGTCAGTGCCATCAACTTTCACATGATCTAAAGATCATTTTCTTCGATGTAATTCAGGAAGGTTAGTGCCATCAACTTTCACATGATCTAAAGATCATTTTCTTCGATGTAATTCAGGAAGGTCAGTGCCATCAACTTTCACATGATCTAAAGATCATTTTCTTCGATGTAATTCAGGAAGGTCTGTGCCATCAACTTTTTTTTCTGTTATAGTTTTTCTATGCAGATTTTCGTCCAGTAGTTTGCCTTTGCTGTTTGGATGGTCGGCTTCTCGACATCACTGTCGAAACCAACGCAAGGCGCAAGGTCCGCAGCTGGGCCCGAACCCAGCACCCCGGCATTACGAAGCGCGTTCGCAACGCCTGAGCCACCATAAACTTTCACATGATCGAAAGATTATTTTCTCCTGTGTGATTTAAGAAGGTGTACGCCACAAACTTTCACATGATCCAGAGATTATTTTCTCCTATGTGATCCAAGAAGGTGTACGCCACAAACTTTCATATGATTCAAAGATTATTTTCTC
Source organism: Candidula unifasciata (assembly GCA_905116865.2). NCBI lineage: Eukaryota > Metazoa > Mollusca > Gastropoda > Stylommatophora > Geomitridae > Candidula > Candidula unifasciata. Next base: position 3,231 of record CAJHNH020001527.1, on the reverse strand, counting down.
CTGTGTGATTTAAGAAGGTGTACGCCACAAAATTTCACATGATCCAAAGATTATTTTCTCCTATGTGATCCAAGAAGGTGTACGCCACAAACTTTCACATGATCCAAAGATTATTTTCTCCTGTGTGATCCAAGAAGGTGTACGTCACAAACTTTCATATGATTCAAAGATTATTTTCTCCTGTGATCCATGAAGGTGTAAGTCACAAACTTTCACATGATCCAAATATCATTTTCTCCGGTGTGATCTGTGTCCCATACTTTCACATGATCCAAATATCATTTTCTCCTATGTGATCCAAGAAGGTGTGTGTCGCAGGTTTTTACCTACTTAACGGTGACAACAAATCAACAAAAAATCTCTTCTCACAATAAACAGTATTTTTTTTTAAATAAGATCGTCGCATAGTTCATGGATGCATTTTTTGGGTAAAACCTGTGGAGTTTGTCGCTGCAGCTGCGGACTTTGCACTGTGCGTAACGTGTGCCTAGGCACGTGTATGTATGAGGGGTTTATCTGAAATCAGAAAAAGTGACTAATATCATCTCAATGTTTATTACTGTCGACACAAATAAAACATTGCAGAGAGTTACTTTACAAATTTCCTGTTAAAAGGAGGATGGATGAGAGTCCAAGTGCCTCATCCTTGTTAAACACGTAATAATAATAACAAAAATAATAATAATGGTGCTAAACTGGAAATGAATTTAGTATATTGGAAATAATATATTAATTGTGTAGGTTCCATGAGTTCATTTTTTGGGAAGGGAAGAATAGACCCAGGTTCCCCTAACAAGCATGTCGTAACAGGCGAATAATCAGTGTACCGTCAAATAAGGTAGACAGGTAAAAGGGATGTGCGTGTAAAACTCATGTACTGGAAAAAAACAATAGCCCAGAAGTGGACCAACAATCTGAACCATTCGTCATAATAAACACGAAGAAAAGAGAAGGTAAATATAACTTCAAAAGATGACATCCACACTCTTTACAATAACAGCTTAGTTTCTGAACAACTTGGGGAATAGCGGACGCTCAAAGCTGCTAAGCTCCAAGTTTTCGGGGCCCCTGAATACTGTTATTTTTTTTTAAGTTTAAAAAAAATGGACGCTTGTCCATGCCTGTGTGTGTATTGGGCATATAGGGTTAGATCTATATTTTATAGATCAATCGGCATTTGGCGGGTGACATGGTCAACCTCACGCTGGCCGTCTTTACATCCCAGGACTGCACCTGGTACCTACTCAAGGCTGGGTCGACCTGGGAGTCAAGGTCATTTTTTTAAGAAAACCCGGCTCCGTCAGAGACCAGAAGCTTCCGAACCACCAGGCGAGAGACCTGCCCTGCACCACGGCGATTTCCATTGTTGCTTTTCACAGGGGGAGGGGGGGAAATTAACTGTACACTCATGCTGACCCATTAACCATCACATTAAGCCAAGGTCTCGCCTTTAGACAAGGGAGGAAGAACAATCTCTGCTGGGGGTGGGGGAGGGGGACGTGGGGGGGGGGGGGCAGACAGACAGACCGGTTCTTAATTTATAACGTACCCCAAACACGAAATCCCCGTGGGAAATCCACAGCTGACCTGACAGTCCATTATTTCAAGGGGTGGAAGTGTGCTGTTGTGTGTTCATCTAGTGTTTTCTAATGCTAACTCTAACCCTAACCCTAACCCTAAACTTGGCTGTAGATAAATAGCGAGAAACTACAACCTGAACACCCTAGAATTTATTAGGAATGTCTCTCGTGACGTTGTCGTGACGTCAGGGGTAAGTTATAAATTAAGTACCGACAGACCTGCGGAGTCGGAAAGAATGCCGCAGATTTGTGGGAGAAAGAGCAATTATCAGGGAAGCGTCAAAGACAGCCAAGGCCGGGCGTCCGATAATGATATCACTAAGTGTAGAAGAAATCACATTTCTTGAGAACAAGGTAAACATACAAGTGTGAGACGCTCTACGGTTTGTAGATATGGCTGTCTCCTGAAGAACGCCTAGTTAGTGCAGCTATCATTATCCTTGTCTGTATCGCTGGGTGTCTATGGGTTCAATTTCCCATCAGAAAGATATACTTAATTAGGCTGAGTTTAAAAAAACAGCGAACTGTGTCATCACTTCGCGGAGACCACTTTGATTAAGCTGTCTTTCTGATAAATGCTTTCACTGCTAATATACATCAAACATATTTGCCTGTTTATAAACATCAGGTAGACCAGACAGCTTTGTTGTCCATCTTTTCATCAGGCAGAAGTCTGTTTATATAAGTTAACAAGATGTGCTGTCCATTTATATACATCAGAAGGTTAAAAGTTAAATATGAGATGATGAACTTCATTGCACTGGTATCATTGCACTGGTATTTATCCAAGATGGCTCGGTCTCTCTCAACAGAACGATAGCTGGCTGCCCAGAATGCCACACAAAGTATAAACTCTATAGCACCGGCGACAATTCTCAGGGATCTCTGTAAACATTGCATGCGCGAACCGACCAATGCATCCGTGAAACGAACCCACGCCCTTCAGAGCACAAGGCAAACGGCTTGACTGCTTCGCCACGAAGTCATGCGCGCAAAGTGACTTGCATCACTTGATAAGACCCACACCAGGAGCATGTCATGGATTTTCTGTCCAGATATTCAGGTGTGCGAGATAACGAGGGAGTTGATAGATTAGCTGCTGTCGCTCCTTAGGGCGATCGACTGCTTTACGATAAAGAGGACGTAGTGGTATCAAATGCAGACTGCTATTGCACAGACGGAGAACTACGACACTAAAAGACTAATACCACGTGGGGGTATTGGAAGCGGGGGAGGTGTGAGTAAAGGTAGGGGTTGAGAAGAGGTTCTGGAACATTCAGGACTGAGGGGGAAACACAGGCGAGCCTTTAACCAGGTTGTAATTGGTACTGTCAGCACGTCTGTCGACCCTTTAGTAGCTACTGAAGAAGGGGACGGAGCACATGATTAACTGATTCATTCATTCATTCCATTAAAGGATTTCTCCCCCCCCCGACCCCCCCCCCCCCCCACATGTCCCCATTTATGTCAATAAGATAGACAGTTATGTCGTTCGTTTCTGCACATTAGACATATGTGTTGCCTGTTCCATTTTGTACACACACTGGACAAATCAGATCTGTATGCACGACATTCACTCATAACGCATAATTGCACTGCCTTTATGAAATGATAACATCACCGCTGTTCTGACGCGGTAGTTTTTTCATGC